>WBNM01046265.1:0-86040 GCA_013399055.1 Ramphastos sulfuratus | reverse complement strand
TATTTACAATCAACACACAGAGACTCTGTTACGCAGTTAGTAAAACTAGCCTTGCAGAATGCATATATACAGTCAGAGTGATTTAAACAATTTTAGTAACCCAGGTTTTCCTTCTTACCCTTTTTGAAGACTCGAGTGATAGTGGCTTTCCTCCAGTCCTTAGCCTCCTGTTCTCAAGGACTTTTCAAAGATTGTCGAGATCAGCCTAGCAATGACTTCTGCCAGCTCCTTCAGCACTCACAGGTGCATCCCTTCAGGGACCATGGATTTGTGGATGTTCTGATTGCTTAAGTGATCTTTAATCCAATCCTCTTCTATAAAGGCAAAATCTTCCTTTCTTCTGACTTCCTCTGTAGTCTTGAAGGTCTGGGACTCCTGACAGCTGCCTACAAGTAGTAGTGAAGACTGAGGCAAAGGTGGAATTCAGTAGCTGCCTTCCCTGTGAGACCCTGCTCTGCGTTCAGCTTCCTTCTGATAGTGAAAAGCTCTCTTTGGACCTAGCAATACTGTATCCCAATGTTCACCGCAAAACCACACTCTAGATAAAATTCACTGTCATTACAGACAGGAAATCTGGTGGGCACATGCGGTCACAATATGCCTGCACACTATTGCCCTTGGGGCTTTCAGGCAGGGATAAGACACACCTCTAGCTTCCAAGAGCATGGCTATCTTAGCCTCTGACATACTCCCACCTAGAAGAAGAAAATTACATATACTAGCTCTCCCAGTTTTCTGAGATGAACTTGTTAATGATTGCATATGAGCATCAGGTACCACAGTGCCTGGTCTAAGTATCCAAAATTACTGATACACAGATGTTAATTTGATAACTCACAGACAAACTAGTCATTTGAACTGACAGTAAAGTGATTCAAAAGCAGACTGGGTGAAAATGAATGTTAGTACCAATAAATATCCAAATCTTCACTCTGCAGAATCAATGCTATTTGCGAGTACTGAAAATGATCTGATAAGAATAATTCAGCAGTAGCAGTAAACCAATAAAAATCTCTGACCAGTGGAGTGGTTGCTGTGTAATACCTACTTCTCCTTCCTGTAAGATGGATAATACAGTTCCATAGGGAAAAACAGGTATATATTGAGTTAGCAGAAACAGAAATGTAAGATAGAAGTGACACTCCCATGTTTTTTCTTGAAGAAAGATTGGGGGGTTTGGTGTTGGCTTTTGTTTGTTTGCTTGTTAGGGGGGTTTGTTTTGTTTTGGGGTTTGTTGTTATTGTTTGTTGGTTTTGATTTAGTTGCATTCTGTTGTGTTTGGGGTTTTGTTTTGTTTTGTTTACAGCCTGAAGTATGTGCAGTAACAAACACCTTTGAATATTTTTATCCGTAGGCTTTTGAAGACATATATATTGAACAACGTAAAACTATTAAGACCATGCTGGAATATGCTGACAAGGTCTTCACTTACATATTCATTCTGGAAATGCTGCTGAAGTGGGTGGCCTATGGCTATCAAACATACTTCACTAATGCCTGGTGCTGGCTGGACTTCCTAATTGTTGATGTATGTAACATATTTTTTAGATGTTATCTTTATATTAATTTGATTTTTTTTAATTACTCACTCTACAGCCATAACATTTATGTATACCAACTAGTTTCCTTTTCAATTGAAAAAGTAAGTTGATGGAAAAAAATCTGGTATTTCTGTATGTATCCTTGAGAAAACATCCAGTATGCAAAAACACAAACTGTTTCTGCAGTCTGTAAAGTTCTATGTGTCAATCTAAAATAGTGGTTTAAGTAGTTAACAAGCCACAAATAGTTGCCACATTTTAAAGAGAGAAATTTCGGGAAAAAACTCATGAAAAACAAATATTAAACAAGCTTAATTTTAAAATTAAAATTATTTTTTTTCTAGTTTCAATGATGTGGAAACAGACACTGAAGAAGGTAAAAGTGAACATAAGCAGTTATTGATCCAAAGAACTGCTAAAAATTCAAGAGTTTCTAAATGTGTTCTCAGCATACAAGGGCAGATCGAGCTCATTTTCTTGAGCTTTGTTTTGTAACAGGTGTCTACAACCTTTTTGATTGGAGTATGTTAAGAATTAAATATATCTGGTATTCAACTTCAGACAGACACAGCTACAGATAAAGACATTCAAACATAGTACCCATATAAAAGAGAAGTACTGTCTGCAGAAAACATTTGTTCATTAGCACCAAAACTAATTTAAAAATGGGTACTTCAGTGGCACTTACAGCAAAAGGCTTGAAGAAGCATGCAAGCGAAAATACCTGTTCCTTTTAAAAAATAATTTAAACTAATATTGGACCTTACTTAAATAATAATATTCCGAGCAGCCATCTTGTGAATGTGATCATTTAAATAATTCCTTGTGTGAAGGTAAAATACATATTCAAGTGTCTGAATAAATTAATTATTAAATCCTAGATTTGCGCACCTTTTGCTTTAGATTATGGCAGCTTGAAAGCTTGAAAATTTTCAGCAATATGATGAATATGTTGGAGAAAGAAATTCAGATTTCAGAAGAACCTCATTTTGTGGGTCACTAGAGCTCAGAATCGACAAGTACAGAAAAGTTACTAACTTTTTTAAAACTATGGATTTTGTATATATTGCTTGGTTTAAAATATGATCCATAAAGAGCACTGTCTTAAAAGTTCTTTTCACTTATCGTGTTGTTCTTTCTAACGGAGACAAGACCATTACGCTATTTTTTGGCCCAACAAATAGTTAAGGAAGTAGAAAAGCATAATTAAGGAGCATTTAGAGGAAACAGCAAACAAACAGATGGTATTATTTTGGACAGGAGCCATAGTAAGTTTGGAGAATATGGTATTTCTCACTGAGGTAGTGCAAGGACATAGACTATATAAAGTTCTGTGGAGTTCTGCTGTCTATGGAGCTGTTATTACAAGGTTTTTAAGAAGCAGCATAAGGCAGGTTAACATCCACCTCATAAATTCGGCAGTCAGGCAACAGGATTAGCCAGTGTAACTGAATACAGAAAAATTAATCCTTTCCACCAATTTCCAGAACAGCAGTGTTGCTTTTTCACCCATCTGTTAATTCAAAACAGGTTTAAATCATTTCCCCTTCAGCTGTGGGTAAAAAATCTAAGCATTATCAACTACAATTACCAATCCAAACAACATTGTAAAAGAAAGAAAAAGTGTGAGCAATACCTAAATTGGTTAAAATGAGAGATTAATTTAATTTGCTTTTTGTGGTTTGAAATTCCTTCAAATCACTAGCAAAATATAAAATTAAGCAGTATTAATGTTTCCAGATATTGTTACCTTATGATATTTTTGTTTGCTTGTTTACCTATCCTACTCTTCTTTCATATTACTTTTTTTTTTTCTTTCCTTCTTAATTTTTTTTTTTTTTTAATTTGAACGACTTCCTATTCCTGGAGACAGTGGCCCCAAATTAGATTCTTCTAAAGAAGTTTATCTCTCACATCTCTGGTATGTAAAGTAGTACGTACAATATAGTAATTTGTACTTTCCTGTTTTCATATAGGTCTCTTTGGTTAGCTTAACAGCTAATGCCTTGGGCTACTCAGAACTTGGTGCGATTAAATCCCTTAGGACACTAAGAGCTTTGAGACCTCTAAGAGCTTTGTCACGATTTGAAGGCATGAGGGTAAGACAAAATGAAAGAATCTGAAACTATGCATGCATAGAAAGAATCCATGCATGCGGAATAAGGAATGACAACTCCATGCAGAAAGGCTGCACTATATTTTTACCTATTGCATATCTTTTACTAACAGATAAGCAAAAAGCTTCATCAGTTCACCTAAATCCATACGTAGTATCACACAGAAGTTACATTCATTAAGGTTACTTTACTTTCTAGCCAATCTCAGGAGTTTGCCATGTAAGGATTTGAAATTGCCACCTATGAACTCTCCCAAGAGACTCTGAATAATGAATAAAATGTAACAAAGCTTTGTTAATTTGCTTACTGATAAATGTATCACAATATTTATACAGTAATCTAAATTAGCATTAGTTAATAATGATATTTTCTGGTACCAGTTTTAATCCTTGTTTTTCTTTATATTTGATAAACCACCTTTACTCACTATGAGTAGAGATGCTCATACCCACTAGTGGATTAAATCTATTTCTGAGTTTGGCTGACTTTAAAATCAAGTTATCTAGGAAATTACTCTTTTTTGTAAGGGAAATACTTTTCTCATTTCAACAAATCTTTACTCAATATTTAATACAATGTACGTAAAGGTTATTTCTTACTTATTCTGAGTAATTTAGAGGCCCTGCTCACTATTCATCTCACTCAAGAAAGTATTTTAACTTATTTTTCATTTGTATATACCTCTGTTCCTTAAAGCCACTGAATACAAACTAACTCTATATGCATGTCATTGAAAAACATCACAAGAGAATGCTTTTGCTACTATATGGAAACAATTGTGCTAATGAATTTCAAGTCAACTATAAACCCGTGAATGTCATCTGAACAAACTCTAAGTACAAATCTAAGCTTAATCAAATCACATTGAGGCTTAGAATTCTGTTCCTTAAATTGCATTCATCAGGCTATACATCTCTACTTCAGAATGCATCAGAAAAAATAATCTTGGATTACTTGATTAATAAATTTCAGTTTCATATAGCAAATTGACTTTTAACAGTTTTTTCATTTGAAATTCATGAATTAATATTCATCAGGGTAAGAGCTGGTTAAGTACTACAAGTACGCACAAATTTTCATTTACGTTTGGAATGACTACTTGATTTAGCCAATTTCTCTTTGTCTTTCTTTGTACTTACTGTTTATGAACATTCAGACAAATGGGATTTTGTGCAGAGAAATGTCAAGGAATTATTGTTAGCTTTATTTTTTTCATAATGTTATGATCAGCTGCAGGAGAAGTGGGAGACCAGTATAGAAGTTACACAGGTACAAGAAATGCACCTCTTTAGATGATGCTGAAAAAAAAAGGGATCATTTCTAGAAAAATAATGTCAAAATCAATTGTCAAATTATTTATTCTACTTTTCTGTACCCTTAGATGATTTTTTAAAGTAATTTTTACACTTAAAATACTTAGGATATTCACGCTCAAGGCAAAGTACCTGTTATTTGAAATCTATTAAATAGTTTCCCTTTATTTCCCACTGACTAACAATGGAACTATGCCAGAAGCCAAATCATTCAGATAAAGAATATGAAAAATTGATAAGTTATTTACTGTGTAAGAATCACAGATAAAATTGGAAAGGCAAAATTTATTTCACCTCTGCCCTCCAATATTTATGATAATCAATGAAGCATTTGATTCCAGTAATTTAGCAAAGTTTTCTGGCCAACTGTATAGACCTTATCTTCACTATTAGTTACGTGCACTTCTGAAAATGCTTACTTTATGAATGACTCACGAACAGTAAAAAGATTCAGATAATAAATAATTAACCAGCTCATGATAAGTCAAATAAGTCTCCCAGAAACTGAATTTATTTCCTAAAAATACATAAAGCTAGATTATTTTGTCCACCAACAGAAAACAAAAATAAATCAACTCTTTGCTTTCTTATACAGCCTATACCTACACTAAGTTGTGACAAAACAAGCTGTTGTTATTCAGCATGTTTTTAACCTTTATGCCCAAGTTCAAAACTGTGCAAATTTTGCCTTGAAAGTACAAGAGACCACATGTATTCCACAAATGTCCCTCTATGTAAAAAAATCTGCATTATTTTGTAAAACTGTTTGCTAAGTTCTCAGCTATGTTAAATCAATCTTCTTAAACATGTTTACTGTTATGGTGAATTGAAAGAATGCAGCATTTTTCATAGTCAATAAACACTAGTAACTATTATGTTAAGCCTAAATATGAAACATAATTAATTTTTAAATTTATATTCTTATAAATCTACAGTTATACTCCGTAGTTGTAACTTCATTTTGTAATTATGCTATTTAATAAACAGGATAAATCCTCAGTGAACATAAGAGATATGAACCACTTGCACCAAAACAGGGTACAAGTAGTCCATAGTCTGTACTTGCCTTGAGCACGGAAGTGAATTTCAACGTATTAAAAGCTTTTAAAATATCTGCTAGGATGATAAACTCTAAGAAATGTTAATTTCTGTAGTGAATCTCAAAATCAACTCCACCCAGATGCTGGAAGGCAAAGTAAAGAATTGCCTTAATTTAATTGAAATTTCTGTCTTAGGGTTTATATTCTCATCTCAGTGTATGTAGTAAGCAGAATTATCTGCAAACTGAGATTTGAATATACCCATTGCTTTTTGTTTAGCTTTTTAGTACTCGCAATATAATGCTTTTGTGCTAGTTCTGAACTGGTATGCTACTTGTAAATGTAGAATACTGAGAACGCATTGCTTTGCTGAGTTAGAGAACTGATAATAAAGCATGCATTTGTGTTTAATCTCACAAAATAATGCATGTCATGCCATGCTTGATTTATTTATTAGAGAAATAGTAGAAGGCAGCAAACAATCTGAAATCCACTTGCACTTTCAGTTTTGCATGCCTTATGCATATTTCTGGCTGATGGCTTTAAACATTTACTGTATTTCAAATTTCCAGTCCAATTTCATAACTTTTATACTAAATTAGAGTATTTGATGTCTTAAATATCCTCTAAAACTCAATGGATATTCTTTAGAATCCCTTACCAGGAAAGCGATAATGAGAGATTTTCAAGAGTACTCCAAACTTCATTAGTAGGAAAGAAACATTTCTCATATGATTGAGTTATAAAACATAACATCAAGTGTCTGTCATTACAGAGTCATAACTAATAACAGGCTATATATTTCTATTTCATATAGGATACCCTTTCTTCAGCTTGGATGGGGTGGACCACTGGTTCCTCCCCTTATCTGTATTATGGGTACAGTATTTCCCCCTTTTTTACCCTTAATAATTACATTGTGACTGATCACTACATTGTGTACTTAAGAGTTAGAAGGACAGACAGTCACATTTGAGAATCCCAATAGCAGCAAAGCTAGATCATATATATATACTCACTCTACATCACCTTCTTAATTGCTTCAAACCTCGGAATTTAGCTTTTCTGATGTTACAGGTATAACATGAAAATCAGTTTTGTTATATACAGTTATGTGAGGGGAGGTTGCAGGAAAAAAGGTAACTCATTTGTTTTTAAGTTTTTAGATGCTTTTTAAAACTGAGATAAAAACTGTCTTTCTTTAAAAATTTGAATTTGCCTTTTACTTTGCTTTGGAAAGGTCTGTGATTTACTTTGTTACACAAGTTACAGATATATATACCTTAAAAAAATATCCACAGAGAACTGTGAACATTACTTGTAATACATATCTCAGCAGTCACAACTGTGTTTATATAACTACAGTTTAAATTTTTGCATAATTTTAAACTTCTGATATGTTCCATTAGGTAAATCACTCCAAGTGTACGTTGATAACATGAGACATCATACAGCACACTTAACCCTTTCTTGGAATCTGAATTCAGTCTTCTTTGGCCTGTGTTGAAAATCAGATTTTGTAATTTTTATAAAATGCCAGTAACAGTATTATTTTTGTAGTATCTTTCTTGTTTAGAAATGTTCTGCAAGAGACTTGTCAGTGACATAAAAATTCGCATTCACTATCAGATCCTTAGACTGCAACCCTTGCAAGCACCAACTGTAGAAGTACCTCATTAGTGCAGAGGGGTTTACAGCTTCAGTGTAAATGATGTATCAACATAAGTTACATTGACTGCAAATTTAGCATCATATCTCACAGTTAAGAACTTTCAAGAAAGCGTATTCACTATCTTCTGGAAGTTTCTCTTAAATATAGAATAATATATTTTGTTAATTAAAAGATTATGTACTTGGAAGAATTTGGGGTTTTGAGGACTGTGATCTTATCCGTTTGAGTTTTAAAGTCAAGTCTTTCACAGTGTATGTCTCCTGAAAGAACTAAAAAAAACTGCAAAGGGTTTCTGGATAGATGTTCACAAATCATGTAGGAAATAACTTTAGCATTTTGATATTTTTCTCAGACTGCAATTCTACAATTCAGTAGATAATTTTTGAAATAGTTTTTTATATAATCGAAATTGATACAATTTTTGTCTGGATTTGTGTTTGTTGTATGTTGAAGAAAATCCTTACTTTCAGGATTAAAATTTAATGAAATGTGAGTGAGATACATAACAGTTTAGATTTTAATTAAAAATATTAAAAGAATATATAAAGATCAATAACTTTTCATTTATGCAAAAGGGAGAACAGAAAGTGCTGTTTTTCTCACTGTATCTGGTGAAATTTCCACTTCAAATAATGACTCTGTTTTCATGATCATGTGTATTTACAGTATCTACCAGGTCTTCTCAAACAAATGCAGCCATATGATTTATTGGTTGGCAGATAATTACTGTGTATCACCACAGAGTATGGTAAATTATGTCTTTTCTTCTATATTATCTTCAAAAAATATTTTGTCACATACTTGATTTCTGCTCAGAAACAGAATCAAAGGTGACTGGACTCTGGGAAGTCCAGTATTTGGTATTGTATTAAATACAGCAGTGTAGCTTGCTTTTTATTAGACTGTGATGTGAATAAGAAATGATTCTGTTGCTACTTTAACCAAGTTAAACTTTCTTGTAATAGCTAGGACAGAGAAATGCAGGATCATTGTGATTAGAAGGGACCGTTTGAGATCAGCTACTTGAACCTCCTTGCCTTCAGTTCTAGCATTTCAAGATAGCAACTCACCAATCCAGTATCATGAAACTTTTCCAGTACAATGCATTTTTAATAAAAACACATTATGTTAAGTATTTGAGGAAGTATTTTACTTTCTTTGAAGATAAAATTCACTAGTAGAAGCATAGTTCAGTCAGTTTGCACTTGTACAGCGACAACTAAGGAAAAGCAAAAAAGACTGTAATTGGCTTATTAAGGGAGTAATTGGCTTTTCTCTTGAGAGTTATTTTATCTCTTGCTTCAACTCAATTTGTCCATTACTGTTAAGATTAACATGTAGTTGTACCGCCTTGTTAGGTCTCTGATTCTTTCCATCCACCTATCTTTTTTCTGTGTTGTAGAATCATAGAATCAACCAGGTTGGAAAAGAACTCAAAGATCACCCAGTCCAACCTGTCACCCAGCCCTATCCAATCAACTAGACCATGGCACTAAGTGCCTCATCCAGTCTTTTCTTGAACACCTCCAGGGATGGTGACTGCACCACCTCCCTGGGCAGCCCACTTCAATGCCAATCACTATCTCTGTGAAGAACTTCCTCCTAATATCCAGCCTAGACCTCCCCTAGATCTCCACAACTTGAGACTCTGTCCCCTTGTTCTGTTGCTGATTGCCTGGGAGAAGAGACCAACCCCTGCTTGGCTACAGCCTCCTTTCAGGTAGTTGTAGACAGCAATGAGGTCACCCCTGAGCCTCTTCTTTTCCAGGCTAAACAACCTCAGCTCCCTCAGCCTCTCTCATGTCTTCACGGACTCCTCCAAATCCAGTATTAAGCAGCTGTGTCAAAGCACCGAAATCCTCCACTGAGGATCTGTCTTAGTTCTTTTCACTGTGCAGTTTGTGTTCTGTCTACTGCCCCACAGGTTGGGTACCTCTGTTGCCTTTACCTCCAACTAAGCAGCTTCTTTAAATTTAAGCCCCATACCAAATTTCCTCCAACCCCTCTGACTTTCTGTTGCTATGACTTGTAGAAGTGGGTCCCCTATCCACAGAGAAAGGTGTTTCATATTTCTTTTGTAGTACTAGAGTGAACAGGAAGAACTAGGTTGGAACAGAGAGACTTCCCCAACCCCTTTTGTCATGCTGAGCCCCCTGCCACATTACAAACACTTGCTGGTTGCATGTGATAAAGGACAAAAGGAGTGAAGGTGCTACTTTCACGTAACATTACAGGAACCAAATGCTTCCTGCTTTCCAGCAGGGAATGTGCAGAGTGTGTATTACACTACTGGTATAAGATGATTACATTACTTCAACATTATACCTTGAAAAAAATCAGTGACTATTGATAAATTATTTTTCTGTTCGTTTGTTTGTTAGGTTTGGGGTGGTTTTTTTTGGAAAAAGGTTGTTTCCAAGTCTTGTGTTCAAGTAAGAAAATAGTACTTTGAGTTACCAGGCTTTGGGGAATTTTAGAACAGTAGAAGTTCATATGAAATCCACGTTCAAGTGCCAGTCCCTTCAATTTTATAACGTCTTCTAAATTGTTTAGAAGGGAAAGGAATTATGCAAGCTTTGATTTTTAGATGGTAGGCATTTGGTTTATAAACGAAAAAAATGTTTTCCTCTGCATGCATGTGTATACCTATGTATAAGCAGTCATATATGGAGTAAAATATCAGCAGAAATCTTGACTTGATTTTAAACAGCTATAATTCATTATTTGGCATGTACAAACTTATCTCCTACTCAGTTAAAAACCTTTCCCTGTGAGAAAGCATTAGGTCTGTTTTGTTAGAGATGTCCACTCTTAGGGAGAGCAGATTACTGATCATGATCTCCGTGCTCTCTTTCACAAGATGCTCTCAGAATGAAAATGAACTCAAATAGTTATCAACAACTGGGTGTCTTTCAACTGAATCCTCTCAAGGACTTCACAACTGAAATCTGTTACAATGCTTAAGATCCCTTGTTAGTCTTTGCACGAACCTGGATAGTAGCAAATTTCAACACTTCAATGGCAGATTTATGAAAATTCAATTTGCTGAGATCTTTTTTTCTCTTGATTTTGTTTGTTGATAAAGACTTCATCACTACTGATTACCCTGCAGGTCTATCCATTTCCTCTTTTTACCTGACAAACTAAACAAAAAAATCGAAGCAATTCCACACTTCTTAAGGTATTTCTTCTAGAAAGCCAGGGCCGTGTTTTACATCACACTGCATATCTACAAGATTTCAGATTATCTTAACATACAGTTTTAGTAGTGTAATGCTAGAAAGTGCCATCTCACAAACTCAAAGCCATCTATGATCCTCAAATTGTGAAAAGCTTACTAAAAGATACTCTGCAAGAGTTTCTCCATTCTTCATAGATACAAGTATGAGATTACATTCATCCCTGGGGACTGAGGAGCCATTCAGGTATTTTTGGGGGAAGGTACTTTAAAGAATTCTTGGGAACCTTTTGCTCTATACTACCAACCCTTGTATTTCCAATTAACCTTGTAAAAGGGTTTCAATGGGACAGCTGATGTTTTGGATTTGGGTTTGCTGTGCAATTAGTAAAATCCAGGGGCCTACAGGAATTGACTTTGATTTGTTTTGTTGGGTTTTTTTCCATTTAATTTCTTTGATATAGGGGTCTTCTTCCCTATCACATGGTCATTAAAGAGCTTAATGGACACACATCCCTCTTAAATTTGGTTTTCATAACAAATATTTTGATTGCACATCATCTCTTACACATCTCTCTATTTTTGTGACCACGACCACCAGTCTTTGGAAAACACCATTATTTGCATATAGAGAAGGTCCTGTTGCATAATTTTTTTAATTGCCTGATAAAAATGTGTTCATACTACATGATGGATAAACTGGAAAATGCATAATATATATGTAATAGAGGATCCAGTTATAGTGGAAAAGCTACCAGTTAAAAGTACATGGAGAAGAACTGTACCTTGAATTCAAGCTGCTCAACAGCTGACCTCACTGTGGTGGTGCTTGGCCTGTGAAGCTTTACTGATATGCTTACGCTGCCATTATACACATAAATCAGCTGGTGCACTAATTATCTTACTGCTTTTGATTCATGAATGCAAAGAGGTGGGGATAATAATTCACAAAAAAGAGGTTTGTTCCAATAATTCATTGCCTTGGGCTATTGGTACTGATGTTTTTGATTCAGATATCGACTTTCTTCATGATTTCCCTCAGATGCTCTTTTAATTTCCTAACAGGGAAAACTATTACATTCTGTATGTCTGCATCTCCCTTCCCTCCACTCCTCTACAATTTGACAATACACCTGTCTGTTACCTGATACCCACCATCTTGTTAAGTCAGTGTGGTTTCAGCATCTTCTAGCCTTTGTTGCATGATGTCCTTCTTCAAAGTCCTTCACTATGAGAATATGCTAAACTCAGATCATGTATGTCACCTGAGCCTCCACTCCTATCCACTCACAGCAATACCTACTTGCTCATTCCAGCAGTATTACCTCTGTGGTGGACCAAGACTTTATACCAGTGGATACTTACTCAGCTCATCTTCCCCTCCAAATGCTCTCTCTGGCACCTTTGCCTATATATGGACTTTAGCCAGTTGAGCAGGGGACATTCATGATCCTATGACAAATGGTCTTACTTCACGCTTCTTCAAGATACGGCCACACTCATAGCTTAGTCTCAAATTCTCCCCAGGGGAGTGTCTGTGTTCATTTAAGTCAGGAATGGATTTTCCTATTTTGCTCTCATGTGGCTTTTGCTGCATATGCTATTGTAAAACTGCATCTGCATGCTGCTGTCTTTAAACAACTGCCTCGTCAATCTTGATGCAAGAGCAAGAGATGAATGGGATTGTGTTACAAGCACCGTCTGAAGTTCACAACTCTCTGACTATAGATAATCACTTAAAGAGAAAGATGTTATCAGTTTTTTTAGACACGTGTTCAGGCCCACAATTTATTCCTCTTCCTTGTAGTTCCTTCAGGCTTTCTCAGGCTTTCCCAGCTATCCAGGAACTGAGTACATGAGAAACATGGCTTTTGCTTGTTAGGGCCATATAGCATGCACAGGAAATAAGATTTTAGTTCATCCACAAAGGTCCCAGTGCAGTGAAAACTATTTGGCTTCTGTGCTTATGTACATGACTTTTATGTGAGAATGTATACCCAGAAAAATATATGAAATAACAGTTGAACAACCTCTGTAACCTTTAATGAACTCCTTCAAAGGTGTCCAGTATAAGATCTTCCACATTAGATCTTTGTGAAACTTTTCCTGTCTAGACCTAAAATTATGAAGTTATCAACTTCCAAAGTGGAGGCAAATAAAGTACTTTGTCATTTTAAGAAGGAAGAATGGTCCAGACATAATCTTATAATCTTTCCTTCCATCCCAAAGACAGTAACTTCCTCCTCATTTGCACCAGGGCCAGAATTTGAAACTTCTTCACAGAAGCTGCAGAAGTTATGGAAACAATGGATAAGTACTACTGAAAATTGTTCCTGGTTTGTTTACAGATTTCAGGAGGAAATCCAGTAGTCAGGTCCATTGTAGGAATTTCTGGAAAGCCTGTGGCTACTATGGTGCCAGCATCTATTGAAACTATTTTGCTGTGGGAACTATAATACATTTATATCTCATTTAGAGTTTCAGATACATGTCTCTCAGTAAGGGTGACTCTATTAAAGCCTCCTTACATGCTACTCATACATCCAGGACAAGCTGGTGTTTTGCACAATCTTTTTTATACATATCCACAACTCTGATAGCGCAAGTATGGGATTTTTTCAGTTCCGTTTCGCAGTCTTCTTTGGAGAGTTGTCTACAAAAAAAGATACAAATGGCAACAAGAAAATTAGTATTAGTAAATACTAATTGGCATAATGTCATATCAACCAGCAGATAAGACAATTAGCATTGCAGTAATCTTTTATCTTACATTTACATCTGATTATGAAAACATGAAAAAATTGATAAAATAGTGCCACCTTCTAGAAGAGACACCGTTTCCCACAATAGCTGGGGTTTTTTTCCGGATGAATATCAACTAAGATGTAAAATAATCTAGACCTCATTTATGTGGTCATCAGGTATTGCTTGTCACTTACACTTATTACTATTCCACCTATTGAAGCTACAGGAAGGCGAACAAGCAGAATTGGCTTGGGCTTTTGCAGTTTGCTCACTGCAGTCATCCCAACCAACAACATCCCAGTCTTGAGGAAATATATATAGGTAATTTAAACAAACAAACAACTCTCCAAACATCGTTTTCCAATTTATTGGTATTATTTTTTATGTCAAGGAATAACAGATAACAGGCCCAAAAGAACAGCCCCTTTAAAAAAAAGAAAAAAAAAAGTTTAGAAATGCATGCATCTGACTTAGATTTGAAGAATGAGTGAAAATAGTAACTATAGTTGCCAACAAGGCATTTTTTTAATTTGCTAGATTTTTAACTCAGTAAGAAATGCTACATCATCTCTTTTCTGCATTCAGTTCACTTTCCAAGCAGTTCTTGCTTTTCTCTGCCTCTGTTGCTGTAACTGATGTGTGTAGGTGTTACGTGCACATGGATGGATGCTATCTTGAATATATATTTTGTAAGCTAATGGTGTTGGTTATTCTGATGTACTTCAGCTTCCCAAAGCAAATGCTAAAAATATAAATAGAAAAAATACTGATAATGCAATAACCTCCAACTGTATGTGTTGAAGCAATTAAACACTTCTTCCTAAGGTGGATTTTACAGTCAGCTGAGGAACCGAACAGCATGTAAAAATGCATCTTTACATTGTAAAGGGCAAAGGCTCAACATTGGTGGGGAAAAAACATTTTAAAAACCACCAAAACACAAACAGAAAGCAACTTCTAAAAGTTTTAATTTTCTTTTCTTCTTTTCTTAAAAAACCTTCCAGGGGGACTGGATAGCTCAAGGGGTTGGTAATAGGATACAGAGCCTTTCATCTCTAGGTCACCAGTTCGCATCCAGGCCAGGTCAGTAGTGACCAAAAATTGTTACCATTTGATGGGTTTTCAGTGACCTATATGAAATGAGTTGTTGGAACAGTTGCTGGAAGATGTTCTCTTCTTATTCAAGAAGACGTGGCTGATCTTTTGGCAGTCTTAGTAGCAAGACTGCATTACTTGTTCATCTAAAGATGCAAGACACACTGACGGCTTTTTGTAGAAATCTTTCTACAGCTATCATCAATTCATAATTGCTGTAACAATTATTGTAGCTGTTAGTATTCTGCTGCCTGTTCTGGATCAGTGCTGTGGTCCAACGGATCTCAGAGCTGTTAAAAAGGTAACTGCTATGGGTACTCAATTCATACAAAACCATACTTTGTGTGAGCACAGATAAACTTATTGAAGTTGCAGGATTAAATCCCCTTCTTTCTTGAGATCTTTAATTTCATGTTTTTCACCAAGATTAAACAGTTATTCAATCAGTATAACACCACTGGAACATTATTGTGGGTGAAGGAGGGAAAAAACAGAAAAAAAGAAAAAGATAAGACAAGCTCTAGCTGGCCTAGAATTCCAAAGCAGCAATAGTATCAAATATGTGGCCATAGATCAGGTCAGACTTGGAATGAATTCCAGAATCATTGGATTCCTAATTTTTATAGTGTTCTCAGTTCTATCAAGTTAAGTAACAAGAGATTTCTTCTCCCCATAGGACAGTAAAAAAACTGTTTCACTCACTTCTTTGAAACAGTTTCTTATTTTCAGAATACTACTGGGACCATGTTAGTCTTTTTAACCAGCTAGCTATGCATACACCACCTAGATACTTCACATTTTCTATAACAGAAATCTCAATAGGCAAGCATGCTTCTTTAAAGTTATCACCAAAAATAGAAGCTGCTAAGAAAAGCAAAATTTTAAAACATTCATGGTTTTATAAAAGATAAGGATAATTCACTTACAGAAAGGTGCCATTTCTATTGTCTGGCAATAGAAAAAGCCCTTAAAATAAGAAGAAAATATGCCCTGTAAATAACATTTCTGCCTAAGATCTCTAAACAGGTCCTAATTCCCAGCCATAACAATTGGGAGGAGGAGGGTGCTGAGTGACGAGTAACACAACCACAATACTCCGCTTCCAAAGGCCTTCAAGAGGCTGTGAGATACAGGTAGTAAGACTGAGCTGCTCTGAGCTTGCTCAGAACTATGTTGGTAGTGGGGAAGATCACTTTATATTGTAGAAAGCAGGAAACAAAGATGGTCTCTGACACCTTAATATGCACCTCAAGAATCCATGCCAATCCTTTCCTGTTTTACTCCAGGAGTTGGATTATTGAGAATGAGAGCCCTGATAAGTGTTTTATTTTATCTCCCTACAAAGTCTTAAATTTTTACAAAAAAACAAACAAACAACAACAAAGAAAAGTAAAATTTATAGTAAGATGTATCTTGTAAATGAGATCTGGTATTGGATACTTAGGGAGAAATGATTACTCAGCTATTAGCCAAACAGATATCACAGAAGTTTTGATAGCTCTGACAGACACATGTGAAAAATTACTGTATATAGCAGAAAAATGCACTTTTTATCTACATAAGTAATTATTGGCATCTTGCCTGAAAGGGGCAAACTACCCCCAAAAAAATTTAAAATGCAAAGTCAAAACCCCTAAATATGTCCTTGATATATGTCCTTCCTAAGATAAATGAAAGGTATCACTGACCTAAACTCAATACATGAAACAATATGACTGGAGCTTGAAATAAATTATGTTGATCTAAGTAGACATATTGCAAAACTGTCTTGCTTTTCTATACAAAGAAATTAATCTTTGTTATAATCTTGCATGGAACAATAAGGCAATAAAGATATGTATTTAATTCCTGCATAATCCTTTTACTGTAGAGTTTAGTTTCTAGATTCATGGCATTTGTGTTTTCAGCTTAAGTTTCAAAGCTATGTTGATCAAATCTACAGGTTGTCATTTTTCTTTAACCATTTTTAAGCTATAATTTTGTGCATTTTTAGGATTTTATTATGTCTGTATTTATATTTAACATGTTTTGTCTTTTTTTATATATAACACATAAGATGAAGCCTGACACTGATTATCACCAGGTCTTTTGTTTTTCTTTTCATTATTTTAATTTTATCACATTTTCTTTCACTACATGTGCTAATGTTAAGTATTTAAAAGAACAGTGTAATGCTACAGTTACTCATTTACTGCTTTAACATTTATATTAGTTTCTGAACAAGCACTTTTTAAGCATTGGTAAAGCAATATACAAAATTGCATTCTTGTAAATATTCTTACACTCTCTTCTTTTTCCCCCTGTATTTGTGTACTAGGTGGTTGTGAATGCCCTTTTAGGAGCAATTCCATCCATCATGAACGTGCTTCTCGTTTGTCTTATATTCTGGCTAATTTTCAGCATCATGGGAGTAAATCTGTTTGCTGGAAAGTTCTACTACTGTGTTAACACCACAACTGATGAAAGGTTTGAAGTCGACCAAATCAACAATTTTAGTCAGTGCGAGGAACTCATAAAAAACAATCAAAGTGCCCGATGGAAAAACGTGAAAGTAAACTTTGATAATGTAGGATTTGGGTATCTTTCTTTACTTCAAGTAGTAAGTGATCACTCTTTATATAACTCTTTTTGTTTATATGTAATAGCAAAAAGCAATTCTATCATGAAGAGAGAAAACATATTTACCTGATGATTTTTATCTGTGACTTAATAATACCACTGCACTAATAATTAATTACAGCAGATAGGGCCTACTAAGACAAATAAATATTTTTAAGGACATTTGACAGGACAAGTGCTATTCTTCCTATTCATAGCTTACTTAGTCCTCCAGCCCCTTATAACTTTAGAAGTATCTAAAAGTACCTACAAATGGTATTCAGCTATCTGAATACTTTAAGTTTTACTGTTGCTGAAAACCAAAAATCTGCATTGAGGAGGAGATTAAGTTGCAGACAAGAATTCCAGGTAGGAAATTCCCTGTCAGTGATGTGGCTGCCACCACTGCAGACTTATGTGATCTAAGAAGCTATTTCTCATTTGTAAGAGAAAAAATAACATAAAAAAATATCATTAGATACTATAACAAACGAAATAGTTTCCCTCCTATTTCTGTGCATAAGCACCTAGTAGAGTTCATTTAGCAAAAAATGAGGGAAGACAGGAAAAAATACATGCAGAAAGATACCAAAAGTTTATACTTTCAGTATAAAAAAATTGTGTCCTCATAACAATAACTATCCTTGTATGTTGGAATAGCTAACGATCTGAGCCACCTTTAATCAAGAAAATGCTGGACTCAAACCTGCATTGTGTGCATTCAGTGACCTCTATGGTGTTTTGAGGTTACTGCCTAATTCTGTGGAATCTTAGATTCTATATTTATAGTTTCTAAATATGCTTCCAGCTTTAGATTGGTGTAAGAAATCTCAACAATTGAAATCATGAACCTGTTGAAGTGGTATTGACATGGTCCTGCACACAGTGTAAAACAATAGTTCTGAGCATTGTGAGCTGCCTTTCCCGGCTAATGTAGCATCTCAACAGTGTGACTGATAACTCTGACTATTTAAATTTCACTATGATTAATTTACTGTACTGTCACACCAGGAAAGATCAGAAAGGGACCAGCATTATTTAAAAAAATATGTTACTGAATACAATTTGATTTTGATAACAAAATTAGATTATAATAGAAAGACTTTAAATATTTATTGTCTTGGTCTTCTTTTTGAAATCCATTGGCCTATAATCCCTTGGGGCCGGGGGGCGGAAACAAGAAATCAGCAACACTCTTTCCAAATGCTTTGCAACTCTTTTTCCAGTAGTGATCTATTCTGCTCTGGAACAGAGGTAGCACCAGGTATATTTACAATTATTTTGTGGCCACAATGCCAACCCCCTCAGCTACTTGCAGTCATATATATTTCAGCATCCCAGCTACGCATAACTTATTTTATCTTTTCACTGAAAAAACATTAATATTTCTTACACGAAGACTTGGATTCTTCACTTAATGGATTGTTCTGAGAGGCAAACTGGAAAAAGATTACTAATTATTCCCATGTTTCCGAGTGAAAAATCAATCTAGGCCTCCTACAGAAGGATCTAGATCTCATGAGAGGACAAGCCAGTTGTTTTTGCAGCACTTGCAATACAGAGATTTTGCACTAATATCAAAGGCTTGCCTAATGGATGGGGGTTTTTATGTGTCAGTGACAACACCATTACTTTTTGTAAAAGCATGCAGAAATTTTTTGTTTGACATACCAGAGAAAACAGGGCACTTCTGTCATTAGAAAAACAGACACTTGGTCCTGCATCTTTCTCATACGTAAGTTACTAGCAGTGATTTTGCAGTTATGGAATGATAAAAGCCCTAGGGCAGAGAAATCAAAATATCAGCTTAATTATCACTTAATGCTAGGAAATATACAGAAGGTTTTTCACCTTCTAGAACATAAGGGGGACCACAATTCATAAATTTTTAACATGCTTACGTTAGTTTCTCAGAGATTATATTTATAAAACTATTTCTATTTATAAAACTATTTCTATTTATAAAACTATTTTCTATTTGATAAATACAGTACTTTGGATGAGAAACTGGAATAGGATTTAAAACCATTGTGTTAATAAGAAACATGAGAAGCTAAGAGGTACATCATATACCTAGATTTCCTACCCTTCCCAATCACCTTGTAGTAATAGTAGGGATGAGTAAATACTAAGGTATTAATCAGAGGTATCCATTATTATGCCAGAAACAAAGACAGCTATTGAAATCTGAGTATTTTGCCTAAATTATAGTACTAAGCCTGAAAGAAATTACTTTTTAAAAACATGATTGCAAGTGAATATGCTTTTTGTGCATCCAATGTGAATATTAATGGCCTAACACCTTCATGATTATATGAAAAGTCTGCTGAGGTAATTTGGTTCTCTGCCTTAACCTCAGGCACAGTCTTTTGTTTAGGTTGTGATCAACTTGACAAAATTATCCCATAAAAGTAAATGCGTTTTTTCTAGATACAAACTCAGTGATAACTATCAATGCATGAATTACTGATACAAGGTCCCTTTTTCAGGCAGATAAAAATAACTATTGAAAACTTTATCTTACAATCCAGTGTTTCTATTCTCCATTTTACCCTCTGACTCACACCCTCTGAGCCAATCAAAGAATACTGTAAATTCCTTCAGCTTTACTGGATTATAGGTAGTACAACATAAATCTTTATTTCCTGCACCACTAAGATTTTTCTATCTGGAGTGAGTACTACTGGAAATAGTACCACTTTTATAACTAAAAAATATCCCATGAAAACAAGTCAAAAGAATTCCAAAACCTGGCACTGAAGTCCTTATTATTGCGGGAAAGACATAAATGAGTCCCATAAACAATTTTTGGGTTGAATCTGGAAAGTTTTTTCTGATAGTATATACGCCTGCTCATCATAGACAAACCCTCTCTTTTTTAAAGGGAACAAGACAAAAAGATATTTCACACAGGGACACTAAAAAAAAAAATAAAGTGGGATAATTTCAGAAATAAACATTATAGGCTAAAAACAAAAAAAATGTGTGGCAGTAGCTTTTTAAGCAAAAAGAACTCTCTGGCAAGATCCTCCTTGAGTTTCCTTGGTAGTGACGTTAAATGAACTTCTGGAATGAGGCACCTCTAAAAAGAATATAACCTCTAAAAAGAATATGAACTATTTTTTAGTTTGTATATTGTTATATTTTTCTTTGGAGGGAGAGGGGTGTGTGTAAAATCTTTATTATTGACAGAAATATTACAATTCTTCCTGCCAAAAATACAGACTAACAATATATGCCATTGATATAACATAGAATTTGTTCATCAGAGACTGTTTTCCAAAATTCTCGTGTAATTTGAAGTCAGTATATAAATATTCATGTCATTGGCCATATAAGTACACATTCTTCCTATAAGAATTTTTTTCTTCTGTGATGCAGTGTAGCTCACGTTGGTCTATGTGGATCTGCAAACTTCTTTTTTTTTCATTTCTTGGTCTGAAATTGTTTGAGTATTTCTTTGTCCCTAAAGAAAAACATCAAAGCAGAGACAGATCTGCTGGAGAAATTCCTTTCACAATTTTCATGCAGCAATGAGTGAAGAGGAAGAGTTCAGTGTACACAAAGAGATGTGGCATCTACCCTGATAACTTTACGGCCTTATGCCTTTTTAACTTGAACCTAGTGTTTGGATTCCTTGGTAAGTAAGAGACCTTCTTGGCCACGAGGGCACACTGAGGACATACCTTATAAAGTGTGGGATTAAAGTATCAGAAGGTGAATTCTAGGGCTGTAAGATTAGGATGAGATCAAAGTTCCAACAGGCTAGTATTTTAAAAGCAAGATGCTGTTGTATGTCCAAAAGGGAATGTGAATCTTCCTGGTGGTTATTTCTGGTAAAGAAATGGAGTGGTGAAACTCCAGCATTACTTACAACTTGATCAGAATTTATTTAGCAGGGAAACAAGTTTGCATACTTCTAACAAAATTAGCATAGATAGAGGGATTTTTGTTTTGTTGGTTTTCCTAACTACATTTGAATCTGCACTAAAGTTGTATCTTCCAAATTTCCCTGGAGAAAACCCCATATTGGGAACAGATGCTGCTTTCAGTTACACTGTTGTAACTATCGAAATTAATGCATTACACTTGATTTAGTGTCACTGAGCATATACAACATATTTTACCATTTGAATAATCAAAAACAAATGAACAAACACCCCCAAGCAAAGAACTTGATATCTTAGTCATAGAGTTATATCTCTCAGCAATCCAATGGGCAATATAGTCATCACTATTCTTTTCTCTTTCATAGCCAATGATCCAATTTCTCTCATTAAAATATTCCGATTAGCCTCAAACCAGCACAGCCTAACATAAGCAGACCTAAGCCTCTGCGGAATACAGTAGGAATATCACTCTCACTAAATGCGATGCCTTGACACTCAAACTCCAGTTCCATTATTTGCTGCTGTTTAAGCAACGTATTTAAAAATTACATGTCCTGCTGGACTGACACTTCTGCTTTGGGAATTAAATTCATTTTCATATAGCAAAGTTCTCATCTAGTGTAAATGATCCACTGATTCCTACTGATTTTCAGAAGGGATTTAGAATAAAGCAAATAATATAATGAGGGAATACATTTTATTATTAAAATTACTTAATTTCAATAATAATAAGCTTTTAGGATTTTTTTTCTTAGTTTCCTCAGTAATAGTAATATGTTACAGTTTTTTGAAACTGTGGAAAATAAACATTTTACTTCACATATTTTGAACTGCAAGATAGTAACATGCAATATTTATACTTTTTCACCTTCACATACTTTTCATGTTGCCTTTTTAATAATACAGCTCAGTTCTTCAGCTCTTTTTTTTTAGTGCCAGCTGAAAGTACTGTCCATTTATAATGGAGTACTTTACTGATGATGGTGAAGCTTATGATTTTTAAATCAGTCTGGTTTATTCCCATTCACTCTAGTCAGTCTAGTCTACACCACTAAATTAAAAAGCACCCACAATAATTTCACCTTGCTTGGAGTGTCATTTGAGTATCATGTGTCTGAATCTGAGGAAACAGCACATACCTTGCAGAAGAGCCACTCCATCATTTGTATCATCTTTCTGATGTAAAGGTATGCCTGTTATTTTCACTTACTGTTTCAGGTTGAAGTGCTGATTTCAACCTAAATATTGTGTCAAGACAGAAAGAAATCTAGTGCTCAGTGAATTACTGAGTCCAGTTTTCATTGCCATTTCAAGAGACAAATTAGTGGGAGAGATCTCAAAGGAAAATATTTATCAGAGTTCTGGAAAACAAGATATACATGGAAATAGTGAAGGAACAATGATCACAGCCTAAAGAAGAAAGGCACGAACAATCAGTTTGCAAACAAGTCAAAGGTGCTGCACAAAGGAAGATTAGTATTCTATTCTCCAGATGCTTAATGACTATGACAAGCAACACTCTAAAATAGCAACAGAACAATTTAGATACTGTGAAACAATAAAGACAAATGGCAATATTTTAATGAAGTTGTGAACTGTTCATCATTAAAAGACTCTGAGAACAGGTTAAATGTATATTAAGAAGTACATAAATAAAGCTGATCCTACCTCTTCTAATCCATTGCTGTACAAATACTTCACAATGTTTTAAAATTCTGCAGCTGAGAATTCTATACCTTTCTGATTTATTGTTGACTTATTGGTCCTCTGATACCACACTTTGATTTTGACCATTGACTGTAAGTTTGCCTAAATTTTGTAATTTTTGTGCTCGCCCCAAGATGCAAAGTTGTTGCATACTGGATTTGCATCTCAGGATAATCACACTCTTTTTAGTATTCCACTGTTTCAAAAGTGCAAAGGACCTCTTTTCCTTTAAAAATAATTCCCTTTCATTTTAAGTTCACTTCAGGATGATGCCAGCTTCTTTGTATGCTGTATAAGCAAAGCCTTTTTGAAACCTTCACTAGAAATGAAGGCACAAGATGAAGAGTGTTCTATTCCTGACTTCTTTCTGTAACTGGTTTCTATGGCAAGGAATATAAAGGAATAAATGACATGCAGTCTTGTTTAGCAAAATTATAATAGGGATTAAATTACATGCTACTGTATAATTTCTTTATTCTGGATACAATTGGATTTAAAAAGGAGCAATTTCTACTTGGACATGTTACCCAGTCTAAAAAGAACTACTTGCCATGACAGAGAAGATGATTTCCTGTGTTTATAACTCAGATGAAGTGTTCTATACTTCACTGTCAAATATAATAAAAATCAGGTTTTAATCAGAGGAAATAGCTATAAAATTCACTAAATGCTGCCACCTATGAGGCATATTAAGTCCTTGATGCACATAAAACACATCTTCTTACCAGTTCATCGAAGTACATCTGAATGATCTAGGCTCTGTAAAACACAATACAATATATTTATAGTGAAAATACAATTCCTAAATCAGGCAAAGTATTTTAAAGTAGTGAAAAATCAAAATTCTGATCGATAGGAAAATACCTTTTCTGAGCTGATCAATTTTTTTCATTCCCTTTGGTTGCCACCTTTCTGACTAATGTGAGAGGAGGGATCCACAGAATCATAAAACGATGGGGGTTCGTAGTGACATCTGGAGATCAGCTAGTCCAAACCTCCTGCCAGAACATCAGTCTTCATTGGTGGCAATTCAGCTGCATAAGGCTATATCTCAGCTGTACATAGTCTTTGTAGCTGATGAAATTTGATGAGCATTTAGTCCACAAAAATGATAATTTATTATAATCAATTAGAAATAAGTTAATTACACTTACTGATTAAAATGCTATTATAGATACACAGTATTGTACCCAATGAGCATCTGTGAAGAAACCAAGAGGCAAAATTATATAGAAATCTCACTCTATTTTAATTATTCCTGGTGCTGTACTCAGCTGGAAATAATATTATGAATTGTCTTTGAGCTTCATGCTTAAACAGGTCTGTACTGTTTACAGGCTACATTTAAAGGCTGGATGGATATTATGTATGCAGCTATTGACTCAAGAGATGTAAGTACTGCAAATATTATAAATTATCTCTTTTTCTTCACATCTGTCTATCAACAAGTGTGTGTTTGTTATCTTCCAAAAGCAATTCATATCCATACAACAGAATGAAACCAAGGTAAATTAATTAAAAATTAAATTAACATGAGATTCTGCTGTAACAAATTGTGGAAAACAATGCAAACTGATAGATGCTATCAGTAATAGATGAAATGGATTAAATGCATTGAAACACGTGACAGGAGCATTGTCCAAAGACAAAATAGGATATCTTGTCCATGGTTGCTGCTTGTTCAGTTGAAATTTTCACATGAAGGAATGGTATTTCACTTTTTTTTTTTTTCCCTTAGATATTAGACCAACCCAAGTATGAAGACAACCTCTACATGTATTTGTATTTTGTCATCTTTATAATTTTTGGGTCTTTTTTCACCCTGAACTTGTTCATTGGTGTCATTATTGATAACTTCAATCAGCAAAAAAAGAAGATAAGTATTGTTTCATTTCTCTTCTAGAGATACTCTAAAACATTGCATTTTCACAGATGCATGATATACAAAATGTACCCCCAAGGTTTGTTCAAAATTGAAGAAGCTAAAGTATATTAGGATGTAAAAGCTTACAAAGTTGTAGTATGCATTAACATCATAAGCTTTTACATTGTAGCGAATGGGACAGGCATTTCTGTTCTCAATGTTCAGTTTAGTTTCCCTCAAGACATCTGTTTTTAACATGTCGAAGCTTTAGGAAATCTCCTTACATGATCAACCCCCTGATTCAGACCTCTACATTAAAAGCACTCGTGATTTCCTGGAGTTTTTTCTTCTTGATTTCCAGTGATTCTATTAGCACACACACACGCACACACACACAAACCCCAACAACAACCAAAACCCACACAAACAAAACCAAACAACAACCAAAAAACACACACACAAAACCAACCAACCAAACAAACAAACAAAAAACCCAGAAAAACCCACCACAAAGCTAGCTGGTTATGACAAATAAAGCAATATTTCATCATATTACTACAAATGCTCTTTTAATGATCCAAGTGTCCAAGTTCTGTTTTGTGGATAATCTGAAATTCCACAGTACAGTAGTGTTCTTGGCCTTTTTTCATTGTTTTGTAGTACAGATACAAGTAATCTCACTAGCATTATAGATGGCCTGAGTATCAGAGGCTTATCTTCAAAACTGCTTTCTGTAAATAGATAAAGTAGTGAAAGCTGAAGGACAGAAGCAGCTATGAATTATTAGTTTCATTTTGCCATACTGGACTTCATTAACTTTCTCTGGATTTACATTACTAACAAGAGACTTTTGGGAGTGTCTTCAAGCTTCCCAAACATCCATAAAAAGGCTGTGTCCAATTCTTTACATTCATAGACATTCCTGGAATTAGATGTCTGCAAGTATATTTTATCCAGGAAAAATCTGCTTCAAGGTGTATGTGGAGCCTGATGGATTTTCACCAAGAAAGTTACTATGAACAGTGGATTTTAGTTAGGTTACTAGGAAAGATCGATAATTCTCGCTTTATCTTTGCTGTCGGACTCCAAAGACCAGTTCAGACTTTATTGAACATGGAACCTAATCAAGATAAAAGCCTTAAAGCATTCTATTGTTAACAGTGCTTCAGTTTTCAGCTCAGCTTCCCCAAAGTCTGATAACCCATCTTCTCAAAAACATCTATGTTTTTGAGAAACCATGAGTCCAAATGCTAAGTTGTGACTGCTAAACTAGAGACACCTATGGCACTAACATTCATGTACTGGTAACTTATTCTGCTTCTGTTTTTTCAGTAAAATCACAGTTCAGAAGTGACACTACTGAGCAGTCCAGACTACTCAAACTTATCTCAAATGGCATTTACTGTGTCTATTCTATAAAAGAAAAAGATGTCTAGAAAGATTTTCTTGCAGATCAGGGAAAGTAACTGCAGAAAAACGTTTCATTAACATTTTATTTGAGATGCAGTACCGGAAGTCCACACAACTTCTGGACTAAATGCTTAGATTGCAGTCATCTGCATTTGATAGCAAAGAGATTCTTCCCAATTCAATCTTATTGATTTTAATTAAATAAATAAATAAAATCATGATGCATTTTTTTCAAACTGCATATAAATGTGATTATAATCAATTTTTATTTCATGTTTTTACTTTGGAGGTCAAGACATATTCATGACAGAAGAGCAGAAGAAATACTACAATGCAATGAAAAAACTGGGATCCAAAAAACCACAAAAACCTATACCAAGACCAGGGGTAAAATTATTTATATATTTCAGATCAATATTTATTTACTAAGAGCTCAGTTTTAATTGATATAAACAAAGGGGAAATACGCTCATGTAAAAACTACTGTTAAGTACTTTACCAGTCAGTAAAAATGGAAAATGAAAGCACAGTAAAAAAAAAGTTATTTCCCCCTTGTAACCATTTTCTGTATTGATATACAAACAAAGGAGACTGAACTTAGGTGTTGTATGCACTAATTACATTTTCACTGAGGTCTGATATGTCTTACTGCATGTATTTTTCTACTTTTTCTTATAGAAAGGAAAAAAAAACGATTGCAGTTTGTACTGGATGTTTCTTTTTTTCTTTTCTCCTCAGAATAAATTCCAAGGCATGGTCTTTGATTTTGTGACACAGCAAGTATTTGACATCAGCATCATGATCCTTATTTGTCTTAACATGGTTACCATGATGGTAGAAACTGATGACCAGAGTGAAGAAATGGAAAATATTCTATACTGGATAAACCTGGTGTTTATTGTCCTTTTCACTGGAGAATGCGTCTTGAAGTTAATTTCGCTTCGCCATTACTATTTCACTATAGGGTGGAACATTTTTGATTTTGTAGTTGTGATTCTCTCAATAGTAGGTAAGTTGTGTTTATTAGACTAAATTAGAATAGAGCTAAAAGCTTGGGATTTGCCACTGCAGGGTTTACAATCAAGTCATGTAACTTTTCATTTTATCTAATAATTTACCTAACCCAACTATGAAAATGTTATAATCATTAAACATATATTGCACCTACAAATATTACCTTGTGTAACAGAAATTATGCAAGTGGAATATCTTTTATTGCTACAGAGAAACATCAATTTAATATTTTTTTCTGTGTTTCTGATACAGAGATTGCACGGTAACCCTGAGGTTTGTTTTATTTTTCCTCTTTCAGGAATGTTCTTAGCTGAGATGATTGAAAAGTACTTTGTGTCCCCCACACTATTCAGAGTCATCCGACTTGCCAGAATAGGTCGAATCCTGCGCCTCATCAAAGGCGCTAAGGGCATCCGCACTCTGCTTTTTGCCTTGATGATGTCTCTTCCTGCTTTGTTCAACATTGGGCTGCTGCTCTTCCTGGTCATGTTTATCTATGCCATATTTGGCATGTCCAACTTTGCCTATGTTAAAAGAGAAGCTGGTATAGATGACATGTTCAACTTTGAAACGTTTGGCAACAGTATGATCTGCCTGTTCCAGATTACCACTTCTGCTGGCTGGGATGGTTTGCTAGCCCCAATTCTTAACAGTGGGGAACCAGACTGTGACCCTAACAAAGCTCATCCAGGGAGCTCCGTGAAAGGTGACTGTGGCAACCCTTCCGTTGGGATTTTCTTCTTTGTCAGCTACATTATCATATCATTTCTGGTAGTGGTGAACATGTACATTGCTGTGATTTTGGAGAACTTCGGTGTTGCTACTGAAGAAAGTGCTGAGCCCTTGAGTGAGGATGACTTTGAAATGTTCTATGAAGTCTGGGAGAAGTTCGATCCTGATGCAACACAATTCATGGAATTTGAGAAACTGTCTGATTTTGCAGCGGCACTTGAGCCTCCTCTTCACCTACCCAAACCAAACAAAGTCCAGCTTATTGCAATGGATCTGCCCATGGTAAGCGGTGACAGAATTCACTGCCTTGACATCTTGTTTGCTTTCACAAAGCGTGTTCTGGGGGAAAGCGGGGAGATGGATGCCCTCAGAATACAGATGGAAGATCGGTTTATGGCATCCAATCCTTCAAAAGCTTCCTATGAACCAATTACAACCACATTGAAACGAAAACAGGAGGAAGTGTCTGCTGTCATTATTCAACGGGCTTATAGACGTCATCTTTTAAAACGAACAGTAAAACAAGCTTCCTTTATCTATAACAAAAACAAAACCGAAGGAGGGGCTGGTCAGGGTATGAAAGAGTTAAATGAAAACTCATTTACAGAGAAAACTGATATAACAGCATCAACAGCAGTTTGTCCACCTTCTTATGATCGTGTAACGAGAGCAGTCAAAGAAAAGCATGAAAAGGAAGAAAAAGATGGTCAGAAATAAAAGCAAATAGCAAGCAGAATCATCTGTGTGCAAAATAGTTCATAGCCTGTAAGGATCATGTGTTTGTGTCAACAGGACTCCTGCTGGAGGTCTATGCCAAACTGAACATTTTTACAAATATATTGTACATTAAAGGTCAGTGCCTATTAAAAGACAGTGACCCCTCGTCAGTGACTGTGACTGCGATACGGGGAAACAACCTTGACAGGAGGTTACTGTTCTCACTACCAGCTGACACTGCTGAAGAGGAGAGAAAAAATGGCTACTCAGACTGTAGGGACCAGCTAAAGGGGTGCAAACCAAGTATTCGTGTGTTTAGTATAAAACAATATGGTAATTGTATCCACTGTTTGCATTTCAACTGCCACATATGTCATATTTTTACAATATATGTGTTGGTGGATTCATCTTATTTTTATTCATATGTTGTTTATTATATGTGACTATTTTTGTAAACGGGGCTTCTGTTAGGGAAGGGGATTAAGTACACCTTTACAGGTACAAGGGCCAGGTGTTCTATTACACGACTAATATACACACAGAAATGATCTGCATGAAGGCATGCTGCACTTATAGATCATGCATGAAAATAACATTAAGTCATGAAGAACAACAGAATTTTTTTTAGCACAGTGTTTCTGGAAAGGAATAACAGATTTTGAGGTGCTTAATTAATGTATTCATGTTGTACTATGTCCAAACAAGTCTTGGTATGCCAGCGAAGTCCCCTATAACTCACAAGAAGTGGAGACAGGTTATTTTTTGCACAGCCAATTAAGTTTCAGGAAGTGTAAACTTCTTTCTGGGTCTGGAGTCACAAATTATGTCTTTGTCAAATACCTTTCTGCATACAAATACTACATGAATCTGCCTCAGCCCTCCAAATTGATCAAAAAGAGCCCATTATAAAGTTTTTCTGCTTTATCCTGCAGTATTGTTTAGCCATCTTCAGCTCTCAGTAAGGTTGCTGTTATTGTACATGTTAATGAAAACCTTCTGCTATGTAAATAGTAATTTTTAACCTGTGGTGCA
This sequence comes from Ramphastos sulfuratus, assembly GCA_013399055.1. Taxonomy (NCBI): domain Eukaryota; kingdom Metazoa; phylum Chordata; class Aves; order Piciformes; family Ramphastidae; genus Ramphastos; species Ramphastos sulfuratus. Next base: position 56,375 of record WBNM01046265.1, on the reverse strand, counting down.
TGTTTGAGCAAACAGATAATGACCTTAGCACATTTATTGCATCAAATATGTACCACAATAAGTGTAGTGTGCAAGCATTCAACAGGTAAAATTACGTATTATCTACCATTATAGATAGTTTGGATGCTATCAATGCATGTTTATATTGCCTATGCTGCTGTTCCTTTGACCGTCCAGGGTTCTTAAATATGGGAAGCCATAAGTCAGAGCTAAATGAACTACTCAACAAGACCTCAGTCCTCCATACCATTAAGCAATATTTTGCAGGTATTTAGGAGCTTATTTGTTTTATGTTCTTTAATTTTCAGTGAAAAGCATACAGTGTATATCCAAACTGTACAGACATGTTGAAAACCACTAAACCTGTTGAAAATAATGTTAGAATTTTATAAGCAAATATAAATACTGTAAAAATCATTTTATTTTCTTTTTCAGCATTATGTACATAAAACAAGAACTGAATTTTATCTTCAGGTTGATGTCACATCCTTTTTGTTACTTTCTGTCCATAGCACTTTTTCACAGAAGAACTCCAGAGAACAAGGTATAACTAAGTGAATGGATAGCTGTAGGTTCTTATTTTTTACAATCTTTGCAAACATGTCAATATCTTCTTCAAAATAAGTTCATAATTTGCTTCAGAAAAATCTTAAGGTTTTCTTTGCAGTTGGCAAATGGTGTAAAGTTCAAATTGAATGTTTAAGTAGTGCCTGCATCATACATTTTCAAATACAACCTTTCTTTCACGGAATCTTTAATCAAAATTTTCTTATATTTACTCACAGATTTTTTGTTTGTTTCATGCTGCACTAGCACAGTTCTAGATGTTATCTTGGGTCCACAGTATTTTTTCACAAAGAGAAAGTAGCAAAATTGTATAATCCAACACATCAGGACATTTTATGTTTCTTACACAGGAAAATTCAATATAGATTACTTTTATTGACTAATACTGTATTAGTGAACTGCATGCAGGAAAATGCTACTATTACCCTACTCGATGCTAAAGAACATAATTAATGCGCCAAAATAATAAAGATTACAATTTTTTATTGTATGTTACTTTTGTCTTTATTATTTGACATTTAAAAAAAAAAAAGAAAAGAAAAACAGTGTAAGTCTAAAACTATAGAATGAGAGTGTATTGAAAACCTTTAGAGCCAGCTATACTGTCCCTGCACATAAGGAAATCCTGGAGACTTGCCTGCTAGGCACCATCCAGGAATTTCTTCATCTGTATTAGACACTGAGCTTGGTAATTCTGCATGTATCAGTTGTAGTGGCCTGAGTAAATTCATGACTTTATGCAGCAGGTCCATACCATGGAGTCTCAACTGCCAAATACCAGAGCTGTCATGAGTGTCCCAGGAGGCTCCGAGTGTTTTTAGGAATGAGAACTGAGCTTTCATACAAACAGAAAAAGAGGATTGAAAATAGTACTGAATACATGACATTCACCGACTTAAGACTCTGAAAACCAGTTTATTCTTACTAGCCAGGATTCACTAATAGGCTACAGATTTTCTTGTATTCAAGCGCATTTACAAAAAGGGTGAATCATTGTCAGATTAAATAACCGTTGGTCTTTCCTCGGGGTCTTTATCTCAGGAATTTTTAAGAATGTTCCTGGAATCACCGCTAGAAGCTATTTTTATGACATAGAAAAATCCAGCCATAAAGTGGGGCTGCCGGCTATTCTCTGACCAACTCTTTCAGTGAATTTCTGAAACTGTTCATTTCATGTGCTTACATACATTGCATACATTTATGAAACATAGGAGATGTGGGCCACTTAGTCACATGTCCAGCCAAAAAAACTGCAAGAAAACAAACAAGCTCCTAAAGCGATCCCCGGAGACCTAAAACGAGCGACTGACCCCCAAGCCCCGATCCGGCGCCTCAGCCTAGCCCCCAGCGCGGCGGCACCTCCCATCCGGCTGGCCCCGCCCCCATATCCCACGGCCGCCAGACACGGGCAGGCGTCTTCCTCAGGTTTGCTTCCCGTGTCTCTCCTGCCCCCTTTCCCTCTAAGCCAATGGCAGTGAGCGCTCCTTCTGGCTAGCCAATTGCTGCCGGGCAATCCTTGGCACTTCCGGTGGCCCACCCTCAGTTGCCGGGCAGCAGCGATGGACGCTGAGGTGCAGCAGGTGAGTGCTGCCATCCCTGCCCTCTCCCCGGGCGTGGGGCTGCGGCCTACGGGATGGAGCCTGGGGCAGGAGGGCTGCTTGGCGCGGGCTCCTGTCGTCCCGGGCTCCTGTCGTCCCGGTGTGAAGCGTTTGCACGAGTAAATCGAGGCTGCCTTTCTCGCAGGCCCTGCTCAATTATTACTGCCAAGAAGGGTACTTCCAGCACGTCCGAGATGCGGCGGATGAGGCTCTGGGGCGGCTGGGCAGTGATCCGGTGTTCCTTTTCTATCGGGCGTATGGTGCCCTGAGAGCAGGTAATGCGGGGCTGGGGAGCCCGTTATGTCCAGTCCCTTCGCCGCTTTCCCAAGACGCTGATAGTCCTTCTGCCACAAACACGAGTCCTTAATCTACTGAACGGAAATAAAACAACGTTAGGGATTCTAAATGTTTCCGTGGTGAGAAGGTTACCATTCTTATGCTCTTTCACTGCCTTCTCTTCCCCCTCACTCCCCACCCGCTGCCTCTTCCCCCTCTTCGTTTGAATTAGGCTGATCTAGACCACATAGTGCTAAAGTGAAAATTGTTTTGTTGCTTTTTGTTTGTTTGGGCTTCTGTTGTTTTGTTGCGGGTTTTTTTTTTTTTTTTCCAGTGGTTACAATAGTGTAGGTCAAATAAATGGATTCCTTGGAGGGAATTTGTGCCAGCCCAAATGCGTGTTGCATTGTATCACAACAATAAATAAGCTTGTTCCAGCTAATATCTCTTCCCTTCAATGCATCTATATCTGGCTTTGTTGTATCCTTCTGTCTCAGGAGCTTACAGCTAATACCTATTGGGAGCATCTTTGCGCACATTGTTTTGGAAAGTTCGTTTAGCTGAACCCATCCTTTGTTTTAAGAAAGTCACAAAATACAATTAAGCCAAAGTCTGGGAGGACTGTGACAGTGAGCTAGGAAGAATTTAAAAGATTTTGAGGTGGTATATCCCTTACCAGACGCTCTGACTTTTGTTTGTTTGTTTTACTATTATGCATTCCTGTTTTTCAAGATACTGTCTCTTCTATTGATGTTCAAAAGATTCTCTGGGGAAAAAAAAAAGTCAAAAAGCCTGGCTATATAAAGAAATAGGAGCAAAAGGAGTTGCTCAATGCTCTGTATAAAACAAATAATAAAGATGTTTTCATCCTAATGACAGTTGACAGAACTAGCACATTAGTCCTTTCAAGTTTTCTGCATTGAGATGCTTTTTTTCTTTCTTGTGTCTGTTTAAAAGACTTGAACAAACAAGTCAAAATGGATGTGTGAATAATGAAAAAAGTTAGGAAGAAAGCATTATCAAAAACACAAAAGAAAAAATAGAAGAAAAAATTTAAGTCGGATTGAGGTTTGCTGCTGTTATGCTGTCTTGAAAAAGTGTTATAGCCTATCCTGTGCTTGTTTTCACTAGGTGACATCCAAGAGAGTATTCGACAGTTGGAGTCTATTAAAAACAAACAGGAAGTGTCACTTTGTACAATGATGGCTTTGATTTATGCCCATAAAAAGAGCCCAAATCCAGGTATGGTCATTAAGAGAATACTGCTTCACGTTTTAAACAGCTCTGAGTGAAGATCTGAGAGTTGTAGACTTAACTCTACCTAATTTAAAAAGGTGTACTGCAGCTTTGCATTTGACGTAGTGTCTAGTACTGAACTGACACCATGATTGTAAACAAAAATACCTAAACACAAAATTTTGAAAAGTAAGAATGCATGTTAAAACAAAACACTAAATACCCCCAAATCTGATCTATCTACCATGAAGAAAGCATCTTCTGTGGAAAAAAATAAATAAATAAAGCTGCTTGTGACCGTTGTTTACTCTTGTCTGATATTGGCACTTTGAGCAGAACTGCAGTTTCAGAAGTTGTTAAAGCCACATCATTTCTGTCTTTGAAGTTAGCCTGACCCTAGAAATGGAGAAAAGAATTTTGTGAACATTATTACTCATATCTTCAATCTAAAAACTGGGGTCACTGTGCTAAGAATTGTATTCCTTAAACCACAGTTTGTTTATCAGGTAAAATGAATTGTTAGTAACCTGTTGCACTTCCTTACTGTGCAGATTTATAATTGCAACTAACAGTTTTGTTCAGCAGTGTGATGTGAGACAGCTCTGACTAATGACAACACTCTTACTTGAATCTCTAAGGATTAATACTTGAGGGCAGCAAAATCATGTGTTTGAAGACTCTTTGAGAAAGTAATGGTTTGCTAGAAAAGGACCAGAAATCAATGTGGGTAAAAGACAGTGGTGTAAGTGTGAGCCTTACTGTCAAATTTCCATTTTTCCATTTGATCTCAGCTACAAACCTAAGGATTAACATATAGCATTCTTGCACAAATAACCATGTTGATGAGAACCTTTTTCTGTCTTCTAGGTCTTTACCTTATTAAAATTTTTAATTGGGAGCAATCGTCTGTGTGTCTGTCAGTGTATAATACAAAAAGTAACATTTGCTCTGGGAGCCTTTGACTTATGTGCTGCTCTTTTTGTAATATTTTGAGCTGCTATCCACAGAAGCTCTGAATAAATTCTTTTCAGATCGAGATGCTATTCTGGAGTTGGATGCAAAACTGAAGGAGCAACGTAAAACAGCAGGACAGCAGGCTCTGTACTTTGCTGGCTTGTTTTTGTGGCATCTGGGTCGTGAGGACAAAGCCCGTGAATATGTTGATAGAATGATCAAAGTTTCTGGTGGTTGTAAAGAGGTAACTTTTTTTTCCTTCCGTAAAATAGCAATAGTAATGTGTATACTGTGTAGCTAGATTTATTGTATCTGTGCTATTTGGAGGTTTCCTTTTAATTGTTTTGTGTTCTAGTATTTCAATTCTTAGTGTGGTAGATTGATTTAACAGGGCCAAGTAGAATTCCCATAATGACTTTATTTTTGTCAGCTAAGTAGTTATTTTCACTTAATAAATGAGAAGTTGCATTTACCAGTGGAAATAATATGAAGTTATGATAGTTTTGCTACTTGATCTTGAGCATAATAATTCCTAGCAAAAAAAAAAAAAAAATCAACACAACAGTCTCACTAGAGGAGGAGACATTTGTTCTGAATGTGAAGAGTCAAAAATACCCAGAGGATCAGAGATTTACATTTTCAGAAGCTGTTAAAGGCAAAATTTGCCTAGGGTTTCACTGAGTAATTAATTTTAAAATGTGTATGTTCAATGTAGTAATGTCTTCTGCTTTTCTATACAGGCATCAACATTCTGAAAACTTAATTTGAATTGTTCGGGAATTTTTAAATCTATTTTATTTTTAGGTTATTTCTGCATGATACTGTATCTAGTACACCTCTTTTACCACCTAATTAGTGAAGCATTCAAATTTCCATCTTGTTTGCAGGGGTTAATTTTGAAAGCTTGGCTTGATGTCTCCTGTGGGAAAGAAAGTCACATTAAAAAAGCTGTGAAATATTTTGATGAAGCACTGCAGGAAGGCAATGATGTTTTTGCTCTGCTTGGTAAAGTAAGTTTACTTTATGAGTTTAATGCTTCCTGAATGTCATGTTAGTCTTGTGAAGTGATTAGAGAGATGCTGAGAAGAGTTGTCTGTAAGTGAGGTTGTCTAGGGAATGGGAGTACAGCTTAGTCATACTTTTTTGTTCAAAGAAGAAGTCTAGGCTTTAGCAGAAATCATGTTTGAAATTCTTTATGAAATTGTGTAAGGAATATAGAACATATATTGCACAACTTGATTACCAGCACAATAAAAATATGCTGGCGCTTCTCTTTCCTACGGTGGGACAGCCCATTTAAAACAATTTGTAGTTAATTTTAACAAGTAGCTGAGGTTTGTTAGGCATCTCGCTTTCTTTGTAGATTGACAGAAGCATGCCTGCTTTGCACTAATGGTAGACTGTCTCTGTTAGCATATACATAACAATGAATTCCTGCAGCATTCTTGTTGGATGATTCTCTAGTATAAACATTGCAGCAGTGGGATATTGCTTTGCTAAATACAATTTCCAACTGTTTTTTATGAACTGAGCTTGTAGCTATTTCTTCCTGTATATCTGTTTTTTGGAAGTGTGTTAAAATGATATGTTTTTTCTCTTGGAGTAATGATTTTTATATCTTACTGTCTCTTTTTCCTGGTTTCTGTATAGAAAAGCTTCTGAATCTTCTCACCTGTGTGAGTGTACAGGCTTTTGATGTAACTTCTCTTCCTTCTATTAGGTACAGTATTTTGAGGCCCGACAGAATTATTCAGCAGCCCTGGAAACTGCAAACCAGATCATTGCAAACTTTCCAAACTTCATTCCTGCTTTGATAAAGAAAATGAAACTGCAGCTAGCCTTGCAGGACTGGGAGCTGGCAGTTGAAACAGCACATAGGTTGAGTATGAAGTAGTGTGCCACTAATTGTATTCTTGCTGTGTTTACACTGTAAGAAAATGTGAAACAAAAGTAGATAGGTTTCCATTCATTTGTCATAAGTTTGAAATAGCTAAAAGCAGCTTTTAAAGTAAATAAATTTAAAGTAAATTAAGTTCTATTAGAGTACAGCCTGGAAGTTTAGTGAGGATACTACATCAATACTCATATCTGTTTGAGGTGGATGAGCATCTTTTTGATATAGTCATGAAGCAACAAAGTTGTGCTTTCATCCACGTTAAGCACCTGTGCAATACAAGTTATTTTTCCGCTTGTAGGGTAAAACATCAATGAACCAAGGTTTTGGTTTGCTTTTTGTGTATTCACCTTTCGTTTGTCTTTAGACTATTGCAGAAAGATACCTTCAATTTAGAAGCCATAAGAATGGAGGCCTTACATCACCTCTGCAGAGAAGGAAATATATCAGAGGTGAGTCTTTTTTAGTAGCAGACTGTTGAACATAACACAGCCTTTGCAGTGACTAAATGCCACATGCAGTGTCTTCTTTAGGTCTTCTCCTCATACGCTTTTCCTCATCCTGCGCTACACTAATTATCTGCAGGAAGAGGTATATTCACCTGTTCTGGCTCAAATGATTGCTTTAGCTTATTGTTGTGGTGTTTCAGGATCCAAGGGATACCAATGTAATTTTTTACCTTTATCTTTCTAAAGAACAAGAATCAAACCAAAGAGAAGTCTCTTCTTAAAAGTTAATTAAATTATGTTGATTTGAATCATCAAAGCAATCTATTGTTTAAATACTGTTTTGGTAAATCCATAAGATAGAGTAAGCTTTCCATTAAAGTATTTTATTAATTGAAATAAGGGAAGGTCTGGTGCTGATAACTTTCTGGAAGGGTGCCATAGTCATAGAATCATACCACTCTNGGGCCGCATGCGCACACTGCAGGCTCATGTTGAGCTTTTCATCACTTAACCCTTTTTCGCCAAAAGGGTGCCATAGTCACTTAACCCTTTTTTGCCAATTACTGAGAGTAAGTTTTTTAAACTACTAACAATTCTCTTACTCTGCTGCCAAGTTTCTTCTCTACACAGGGATCTATGCCTGTACTTAGTACATGTAGCGCTTGTATATGTTTTCAGGACATTTTTAAATACAGTGTCTAAGTTGTCACCAAAAATGGTAAAGATACTAAAAATATTTATTCTCAATATGCAAAAAAATGCTAGTGTAACATAAGGGGACTTTTATTAAAAAGGTAAAGTGTTTTCAGTGTTCTTTAGAATTTTTTTCCAGTTCTGGAAGGAAAGGTGTTTTAGGTTGTTTAATGCATTTTTAGTTGCAAAGAACTGTTCAGTCATTAGTGTATTTATAATCAAATTTAAGTCTCACTTACACAAATTCATAGGAAACAGTAACAATTGCAGTCTCCAATTCAGCAAAGCCATCCAAGAATGAAACTTGCTGGACATGGGAGGCTGTAAACAAAACATTCTGGGGTAAAATGTCTTGTGCGACTAAGACCCATGTCTAGGAAAAAATTAAAAAAACGTGATAAGATGATACATGATCCAAGTGTCTACATCTAAAATCATAGTAAAAGAAAACCCTGTGTACCATGTTATTGTAACCCCAGATATATGTGAAGTGTCTTACATGGTTTGAAAATCTATGATGTTAAAAGTGGGAGCAGCTGGAAGTGCTTAGAGTTTGAGCGTGTGTATCTTTATCATACTGAAACCTGAGCAAGATTTACAGATCATAGTACCTTGCTTTATGAGACTCTTCTTTCATATCAGATTCAACTCAAGTCTTCCATTTTCTTAGAGCATGTATAGAGGACACAGGATCTACTTTATTGTCACTTTACTGTACCAAAGTGTTTTCCTGGGAATTCCAAACCAAATCTAACTCCTAGTCCTGACAACTTCTGAATTTAAGTTTGAAGAGAGTATTACATGATAAAATACGTGACTAGTTTTTACTTAAATCTGTTCATTCTTTCTGTTACTTACTATGTTGCTCCTTTTTCTCCAAGGCTTCTGCAAGACTGGGAGACCTAATTGAAGCGCTGAACAGGTTAGAACCACGTAATTCGCAACTCTTCTGTAAAATGGCTTTAGCTTTCAGTAGAACAGTAAGTATGCTTTTTTTTTTTTCCTCAAGCTACATACAACTATCTATATATCCTGTTTTATTTTCTAGTGGGCAGGTGTTAGAAGTCTACTAAAAAATAAAAGATAGCAGGCAATTGAAATAAATTACCCTGTGAAGCCTTTGGTAATAACATTTTAAAATTTTTACTTTCAGTGTGAATTACAATACTAAAGCTGTCTCACTCAAAAAAATACTGTTACTGCTTGTTTTTAAATGAGAAATCAGTTTCCAGTGAAAATGCAAACTGTCCACACACTTTATTCTTAATACAGGAAAGTGACAATCACGTAGCCTTGAAATGAAGGTCTTTGTAATTTCATAGTATTCAAAGTAACTATCAACTATTCCTTATTGTATACTTATGTTTGGATCAGGCACACTTTAATGTTACATTTTTTTAATAGAATTATCACAGGTTATATTAGTCTTATTTGAGATGCTGTTGTTTAAACTGCTACAGCAACTCTGTGTGTTTTTCTAGTTCTGAAAAATAAGAACTTAATATTATTCCTACCATTAGTGTGGCCGTAACCAGCTCATCCTTCAACATACGCAAACCTTAGTTGAAAGAGCAGCTGACCTGGCACCAGACAATTCAGAAATAGCTACTGAACTTGGCTACCAAATGATTTTACAAGGGAAAGTGAAAGAAGCTTTCATGTGCTACAAGAATGCTATGACACTTGATGAAACAAATATTTCTGCTCTAACTGGTAAGGTGTTCAGATTTCTTTTGATTTTACTGGTCTTAAGACACAGGCCAAGATTTTTTTGATCAAATTCTTCTACTACTGCTGCTAGGAAAATCCAAAACTATTAGAACAGGAGCATTGGGAAGTACTTCTTGATTCATGTTATGCTATCTTTCTTGTAGCAAGTTTATCCTTATTGGACATGTATTTTGGTCTTCCTTTTGAAAAGTGAAAATTTTCTCTTCTGAATTAGAATTCTCAAAGTAGTGGTAGGGATAGGGATATGGTGTTAGTTTGGTTTGTTTGTTTGTTTGTTTTTTTTAATTTATTATATTTCTGTAGTGCCTAAGAACTCTAGGGCAGTACAAAAGTAAATTCAAACACATTTGAAATAACAAGCTGTTTATGGCCACATATTATGCTTTTTAGACATCAAGTCAACACATCTGATACATTTGATGTACGTAATAGATTTTGTTTAAAAAAAAAAATACTTGCAATGAAGTTTTATTGCTGTCAAGAAAATAAAGAGTGAACATGTCATGCATACTTAATATATTTTTTCCCTGCATTCTTTCTCTTTCTAATCTGCCTTCAAAAATTTAGGTTTGTGTGTGTGGCTGGGGGAGCGTGTGGGGTTTTTAATTTCATTTTACTTCTTGTACTTGTTCTAAATTTATCAAACTTTATGCTGGTTCTGCTTGGTCTAGAAGTAGTTGAAGGTGTACTGTTTCAAACTTTGTAATGTAAGGGATGAGATTTTTTTTTCCATGAAACTGCTTTGTAGCATTGCATCTACTAATGTTTCAATCATGCATTCCCTACCCTAAGTACACAAAATAAGTACATATCTAAGTACATAAAATCTGCATTAGCATAAATCTATTCTTTATTCTCTTAACACTTTATAAAGAGGGAAAAAGTTAATTCTGGAAAAGAAGACGTGCTTGAGTAGGAAGATGAATTTGCAGTAAGCTGGTTTAATATATTACAGGAATTATCCGTTGTCAGCTAATACAAGGGCAGTTGGAAGATGCAGACCAGCAGTTGGAGTTTCTTAATCAAATTCAAGAGGCCATTGAAGAATCTGGGGTAGGAGACCTCTTCCTTCATTTAAATACTTTGTTTACAATATGAACAGTGGTCTGGTACCTACTTCATGTTCTGTATTCCAGTCAATACTCTTAATGGAGTACCAGTTAATCTAAGTTTCAATTTTTCTTCCTATCAATCTATGTTAATGTGTTGCTTAACTTCATAACACAAGGCTGTTTTTTTGCAGAGTAAAAGCATCATTGCCTTTCTACAGGGCTTTATCTCTGAAGATAAATTTTAAATGTCAATAAGGGAGGGATATTAGTGATTTTCAGAGTATTCAAGAAAATCTTAGAGCTTCTTGAGTGAGTGAAAGGAATGCATTGTTATTAAAATAGTATCATTTACAGTGAACATACTAAATATCTTGCAGTATCTTTAAATACAAAGAAGAAAGAGCTAACAATAATTATGTAGTTTCCTATGAGTAACAGGTTGATGTATCTGGAATAGGGAGAGTGTTTTATTTTCTTCTTTTTTTTTTTTTTCTGTAGGAATTATCTTTCTTGCGTGCAATCCTGACTATGAAAAAATACAAGAAACAAGAAGAAGTTATTGCCTTATTGAATGATGTTCTGGATACTCACTTTTCGTCTTTGGGAGGTTTTCCTCTTGGTGTGGAATATTTTGAAAAACTAAACCCTGATTTCTTGCTAGAAATCATTACGGAATACCTTAAGTTTTGCCCAGCACAGGTAAGGAGCTGTAGATTACATCTGTCTGAAGGTGAAAGCTATTTTTGGATTTCATTTCAAGATCAGTTTAATCCTGAAGCAATAATTTAGAAGATGTTACCTCTTAAAATGTGAAATAAATTGTGTTTTAAGATATGATACCAGTCTTTAATTAAAAAACTATGAAAATACATCTTTTTTTGAAGTGAGCAAGTTGCAATAATGACACCTGAGGAAGCCTGGGATATTTGTTTAACGCACTGTGTGTGTATATTTATACTTTCTTAAGTATCTCTTGATCAGGAAGTTGTAACAATACAATGAACAGAGCTGTCTCAGTGTGGAACTAGCATATTCACATGGTCTTACTCTTGCAGTATTTTTCTCAGCTCAGGATGTATTTTCAATATACATAGGTTCTACCTTGTTTCAGTTTCTCACATGCATTGGTGAAAACCAGTATACTAGTTTTTTTAAAATATTATTACCATTTCCAAAGGAAAATCTTACTTACTTAGAAAGCTGATTTTCTGTGGGTGAATTTGCTTGAGTTAATTCTGGCAACAACGTTGTATAGAACTTTAACAAATTGAATGGGGACCTGACATCTCTAAAGCAGAAGCAGCACATTTAAAGTTTCTTTAAATAATGTCTTCCTTAAGTAGATTATTCATCTGAAATAGCTAGGAGGTGAATTTTGTTGTTCTGTCATTAGCAGATTTATGGTCTAATTACAGAGCCTTCCTATAAATATTTGTTTATGTAGAACTTTAGAACAGACAAACAAGTAAGTAGTTTTCCATTGTTGTGATCTGTGCTACCACGTACAATGAAATGGCAATATCTGAAAGACTAAAACATCATTAGAAGTGACAATGTCATGTCACGAATGGAGGTAAATTAGATGTGTCATTTTAGGAAGTAGTGTCTTGTCTAAAACTTTCCCTGGGATATATTTTTATCCCTATATACTTAGTGGCAATGATGGTTTTTAATTTAAAGTCAAAACTGTTTTTCCCTGAACTGTTGCCCGTAGAAAGATCTGTAAAAGGTAAGATAGGCTTTTCCTGAAGTATCATTAGTTCTTTATTGCTAAAAGAAATTTGTGGTATTAGAAAGTGAGTTTAGCCAATTAGTGAAGCCTTGCGGTTTGATAATGGCAGATTACTGCTTCCCTAGGACATGGGTCCTTGTTATGGAGGGTATTAATGGATGCGAGATGGGATTTTTTTTTTTCAAAATAAATCTTGTTTATTAATTTTTATATTCAGAACTTTTGCCACCCACCCAGTGATTTTTAACAATCGGTTCTTTGCAATGGTCATGAAAACGTATGATAACAGAGTCTAGAACATTTGAGAAATAACTAGCAATAATATAACAAACATTAAACTCAATTGAACTGGAAAAAGGTTCTTGCATTCACTTACAGAGTTTCGCTAAAGAGGCTTTGAGTATTTACTCACAAATATTAATCTCCGGGCACCCGGGACCAATTACAGTTTCCAGACAGTACCCAAGCTCTTGCAGGGAGTTCTGTCGGTGTCTTGTCAGCCGTTGAGGCTTCTGATTCTTCCCAGGCTATAACAAGGATCCTGGGAGAAAGGCAGATGATCTCTGACCTGATTCTGGTTCCTCTTGGCTCCAGATTTGGCACGGAGGCTTTCAGGTGTAGGCAGTATGTCTTGTGGATGTGCAGCCTTGGCACGAAGTCACACTGGCTAGGCAAGCCTGTCGCATGAAGGCATTTAAAGCCTATTCCCTGGTAAACTTAAAGCACAACAGGTTCCCAGGTAGGCAAACCCAAAGTATCAGGGCTTGTTACCATGCAGCAGGGCTGGCTTACAGCTTAGCAGAGCATGGCAGGTATGACAAAAGGCAATGGCAGAATCACTGCCAGAAGCAGAGAGCACAGTAAGGCAGAGGCACATTATCTTTACCTGCTCATCTTTTTGTTGATATAGCCAGAGATTAATGGGTCTTTGGCCACAGATAAGCTAGTCAGAGTGCCACTTTGCCAAACTTAACCATATTAGGTAAAGTCAGGGCTTATTTTCACCTTTTCAGGGCAGAACTTGAACAAGTGTATAAACATGTGCAGATACTCTGTAAACAAGTTTGGACAGATGTGGAGGCACTACGCCTTTTGTCCTCCTTTCCTGCAGTTTCTTCCCCCATCAGCATAAGGAGGGAGAGCAGAAAACATGTTTGGGCAAGATAGGACATGTTTAGGCCTAATTTGGCCTATTTTGGCCTTCCACAACAGTCCTGTAGAAATGCTGTCTATAAACGAAATGATCTCTAGATTGCTTTTTTTTTTTGTGTGTGTGTAACAGTTAGCAACTAGCTGAAATAATAGAGGGAAATGAACATTTATGATGATGAGCAACTAAAACATGTTCCATTGTACCAGGAGTTTACATGAAAATAGCTGTTTCTCAGCTGCTGTTTGCAGCTAACAGTATGAGTATATTCTGTGGCATGGAATTGAGGGTAGGAGGGACAGGACCAGAATTTTTTTCTTCTTGTCCTTCTGGTCATTCATTCTAATTGCAGCTTGCGTGACATTTAGTTCAGGTTACCAGCGCATTGGATGAGTTGGCATGGTAACTCAGAGAATGTCACCCACCAAATATCTATGGACTGACTTCAGCTTATAGGAGGTCTGAAGTGTTCTATTATCTTTGAAGTCCACAAGGCTGTCTTCTATTCCTGCTGCTAACAGGAAGTTACCCTGTTAAATTAAAAACATATTTTTGTGTTTCTTCACAGTGACAGCTTTTGGCTTTTTGGGCTGAAGAAAATAATGCTTTGCTGTTGCTGTTTTGAGTTTAAAGTGAAGATCAGACTTAATATGAGATATGAGTATCTTGACCAAAGTGTTGGGGTTTGTTTGGTTATTTGTCAAATTTGTTGGTTTGTTTGTTTTCTCACAGCCTTCAAGTCCTGGGCCTCTTCTCAAGCACTGCGCTTCTGTTCTTGAAACTGTGGTAAAAACTGTGCCTGGTCTTCAACAAGCTGTCTTTTTAATTGCAAAAGTGAAATACTTGTCAGGTAATAGCTGTGTGAATAGTCGGCTATCTACCTCTTTAGTTTTTGTAATATAAAATATTACTTTCACACTTGTAAATCATAACAAGTATTTTCTCCTGCTGGAGAGTACTGCATTGCAAATAAATGAAGAACGTTTTCACTGCCTTTGTGATTTGTATGAGTATATTTTAATTGTAGACATATATAAATATATTTATAATCTTACTACTTCCACAAAAGATCACTTTCTGAATCATTACAGGTGGACCAATGAGAAAATATCTTACCTTTTGACCTTTTAATTCCGTAACGTTTTGTATATGCTTTTATTCACTAAATGCTCATTATTTAAAAAAAAATAAAAATATAAAATGGGTGAACAATTAATAAATGCTGTATTTCTAGCCTCTGTATTTTATATAAACTTTTTCACTTGCTCTTTTTTAATTTCCCAGGGGATGTTGAAGCAGCCCATAATAGTCTCCACTACTGTCTTGAAAGAAATCCATCTTATGCTGATGCACACTTACTGATGGCCCAGGTGTATTTGGCTCAAAACAATACTAAATTATGTTCTCAGTCCTTGGAACTTTGTCTAAGCTATAATTTTGAGGTGAGTTGGACAAAAGAATGAAACCATTTATTCAGTCAGTTTTCTGAAGTTACACGTTTTTGTAGATAGTAACTTCTGAACTGGACTTTTATTAATTCTGTAGTACCATTTTAATATCTAAATAGTATTTGATTTTTTATCAAAGAAATAGCCATAATAGCAAAACTAATACCTTATTTCAGTATATTGAAATTGTTTTGAAATACATAAGAAATGGTAGCTTTTTCTCAAATCCTTAAGTAAATATTAAAATCCTGTCACATGATAAGGAGTTTGTAATTCCAGACTGACTTTGCAACAGTCTTTAAAAGCCACCACAGAAGGACTTGAAGAGTGATGCAGTGTTGTTTCTGGGCATTTTACATAGATGTACGATTGCTAACGATTATATATAAAAGTGCACAAGGTGATGAGAAGGGGTCTGGAGTTGCCTCGTGACAATTCATGCTGCTTTAAGTGCTCTGAAGTGTTAAGCACACAGGCATAAACTATGCTCTCTTACCTTAATGCTACATCTTTGTTTGTCCCTTCAGAAGCAAATTTGGTAAATTAAGCACTATATTAGAAAACTTTTGCCATTTTGCAGTAGTCCTCACCAGTGTTATTTCTTGTGGCTAACACATTGCAATATGGGATTTTTGATTTCTCGACATCTGTGTAACTTTATTAAGAATTAACACTGAGTTGGTAACCCTTTACACAGCACTCAGCATGTCTGAGTTGTGCTGTCTCTTGGTCGTTTGTTGGTTTTTAATTAATATCTACCATGTCCTTGCAAGTATGCTCCCATCTTGGTTCCTTCAACCAAGTGATGCAAGAAAGATTAACTACCTAGGTAGGAGACACTGACATGCTTACAACTTTTACAGTTACATTTCTGTTACTAACCTTAGATTTTTATGTGAAGTATGCTTGTAGAAAGTAGAGAAACAACAGGCAAAACTTGTGCAAAAAAAAAAAATTGTATACATATATATACATATTCCATTAATAGCCTGATGAAGTGTGCATTAAGCAGTGTGGGTGATGCTCAAAATCCAGAAATGTTCAGTCTAGGTTTAAATAATGCTGTAGTGAATATGTTTCTGTCCCAGAGTCTCATCTCATGTAATAGTTTTTTTTTTTTTTAATTAAAAACTTTCTCAATAACTAGTTTGCATACTTTTTGAAAACTCTATTTTCATAAGTTACTGAAAGTGAAATTGAAATTAAATGTATTTGGAGAAAAGAAGAAACCAAGGTCAGTGTTTTAAAAAAACAAATTGAAAGTCTTCTTTCCTGCATAAAGTAGAATTTGGGAACTCCATATATATATGTATAAAAAAAATATAATTTTTTTTTTTTTTTAGGTGAGACAACATCCTGTTTATCATTTAATTAAGGCCCAAACCCAGAAGAAGATGGGAGAATTATCAGAAGCTATTAAGACCTTGCAGATGGCAAAGAATTTGCCTGGAATGAGGAAAACTACAGCTTCCTCCAAAACTAAAGGAAAAATAATTGAGATTGATGCAAGTGATCGCGTGTCTGTCTTCCTAGAGTTAGTAGAAGCTCATCGTTTGAATGGTGAACAGGTAAGATAGCAAACTTGTTTAGAAGTAATACATACCTGAAAACAGTTTCCTCTTCACATTAACAGAAGTGTCCTCATTAGTTCAGAATAGAAAACCATAATTTCTTTTACTGAGAGGATTTTATTGGTAAAATTTCCAAGATATTTGTGTATGACTTAATAAGTTTCTACCTTAAATTATACAGGAGAGAAGGGGTGGGAAGGGAAACAGAAACAAACCAAATGACAAAAAGACCCTGAACTGCAAAGACAAACCTGCTTGCAGTTGCTCAATTATGAGTTTCTATAACCTCTTTTAATTTTGAGGAGGGGATGCTGTTGACATTCATTTGCCAGCACGTAGACTCCTGTTTTCCTGTCAGAGTACCATTAAAAATATTTTTCGATAGTGTCCTTATTTCTGCATAGCAGCATCCTTACTGTCAGCAACATCATAATACCCAGTAGGGCACTACGTATGTCTGTGCAAGAAAAGCTATCATACGATTGTGTGGTTGGAAGCGGCCTCTGGAGGTCATCCTGATTAAAGCAAGGCCTGTTAGAGCAAAATACTAAAGGCACTGTCCAGTTGAATTTAGAGCATCTCCATGTATATATGCATTGCAAATGTTATTTTCTCTGCTAAAACTTTTCCTGGTAGTTCATATTACCTAGCTTTATTTACAAAATCAAGAAAGAAACCCCAAAGCAACATTTGAAAAGATAAATGGATGCTATGTTTGGGGTTTTTTTGTGGGTTTTTTGGTTGATCTGTGTAATGCTCGCACATGTTCATTTGCTTATGAGGTCTTCACTTTTGACTGCTTAGCAACAGATAATACATTAATGGTTTTATTTGCAGCATGAAGCTGTTATAACACTGCAAGATGCCATTAACGAATTTTCTGGAACTCCAGAGGAACTAAGAGTTACGATTGCAAATGCAGATCTGGCAATTGCTCAAGGAGACGTTGAACAAGCCTTGACTATGCTCAGGAATACTACACCTGAACAGCCTTACTTTGTGCCAGCTAAACAAAAAATGGCAGATATTTATCTTCAGTACAGGAAGGATAAGAAGTTATATGCAGGCTGCTATAGGTAAAAGTTTATGTTGTACATATGTATTTTTCTAGATGTGTAATGATAGAATGGTGAGCTCACTTTTTCACTTTCTACTACAATAAGTCAAATATTTGGTGACATAATTAATCCATTTGAGTGATTATTGTCACATTTAAAACAGTAATTTGAAGTCCTATTTCAGAAAGGGTTTTTTTTTATTTTCAGAAAAAAAGAAAACCCAAGATCTGGAGAGGTTAAAATTGTTATACCCTGTTTGTTGTTTACATACCAGTATTGACATGTTAAATACTGAGCAAGGTTCTGTCTTCTGTTTCCAGAGACCTGGTAGAAAAACTGCCAAATGCTCATACTTTTCTTCTTCTTGGTGATGCATACATGAATATTCAAGAGGTAAGTGTTTGCTAGAGATGAATAGAGTAATTGAGTCATTTGTTGACTTTGGCAAGTTGAGACAGTGTAGCATGATGACTCTTATTGATTGGTAGTTGCAAACGAAGTACTTTAGGACATTTTAAAAGACATAATTACTAGTTAAGAATGTAACTGTTCTGAGCTCAAAGGAAAAAAACTGTTGAAAATGCATTTCTTCTAATAAGTGACCCAGTGAAAATCAGGGAGAGAATTTTGTCCAAACACTGACCCATTAGACTAACAGTCTAACAGTCTAACAGTTCACAAGAAGCTGGAAATTTTTAGAACAGTTTTGAAGCTTAGAATAATTCTAAATGACTCAATTCTACTGCCAGTTTTATTGAAAAATTTTAAAGCATTGTATTCCTATACCTTTTTTTACATCCTTTGCTTTCTTGATGAACTGGAAGTGTTGCTCAGTATTTGTAGAAGACAATATAGTAAACTAAACATAGGAATTTGAAAGAGACACATTTAAATTCATATTTGGAGTACATTGAGTTAGGACACGTAACAGTAGTTTAGATTATTGATTTGGGGATCTATAGGTGAGTAATAGTTGTTAACTTACCAATATTTGTGTGTAGCTTTTTTCTTAATGAAGGATTATAAAGCAAAAGAGAATGTGTTTATATGTGCTGTAACATAGGTAGAGGAGAGAAATCTATGATCATGAAACACAGTAATAAGTTTGTGTAAGTTTGGAAACTAGTGAAAGTAAGAGTAGAGGAATTCTGGTGGAAAAAGAATTGCACTAATTCAAACTTTTTTGCCAAGTTCTCTCCACATTATGTTTTAGCATGGAAATATAAACTTATATTGGCTTTACATTCACTGCAATTTCATAGTGACCATTGTAGCTGATGAAACAGTAGTACTTGGCAGTCATTCATCCAGGTTGCCAAACTGTTACCCAGTTTTGGTATTTTATATACTTTCTACCTTAATCCTTCACTTCTGTCTTTTTTCTTTTACTGTTGAAGCCTGATGAAGCTATAGAAGCCTATGAGCAGGCCTTGAAGAAAAATCCAAAAGATGCAGCTTTAGCAAGTAAAATTGGAAAAGCCCTAATCAAAACACATAACTATTCAAAGGTATTCTATAAGTACTGTATTAGGTTACTCAAGTGTTGTGTCCATTATTTTCAGCATGTGGGCTTTGCTTTCAGTTTGGATAGAAAATGCATTTAACATTAAAGTACTAAACAGACTTTTTATTGTGAAAGTAAGTTTGTAGATCTCCCTGAATATAACTGGTCAGTCAAGTCTGTGGCCACTTCACAGTACATGGAAAGGAAGAATAGTGTTTCGGGACAGCCATGGAAGGAAACAAACAGGACTGTAATGCTGGGAAAGTGGTATGATTGGACCCTTAGTGCATAAGGAATCTTAAACTTTTATGTTTTGCTTACATCTTACAGTCTTTTAATACAATGTTCTCAAATAGTTTCCCATGTCACCATGTTGTTCTGTGCTTACAGTATTCTGCATATATGCTGAGGAAGAAGCTGAGAGTTTCTCATTTCTTATTTGGAGGAAGCCAACATCTTCCCAAGCTGGCATGGACATGTTATACAAGTGGCTTCGATGTGGATTGATAGACAAGTTTAAATTGCAGAGAAATTAATGCCAACTTCCTAACCTTCAGTATCTGCTCTTTTATTATAGTCACTTGTATCAAAATAACAGTAAATGGGTACAGAAAGTACTTGTTTCAGTGGCACCTCCTCAGTAAATGTCTAGTGAAATCTTCCTCTGTACTTAAAAAAATTGTTTCAAACAGTGCTCTCTGTCTCTTGGACCTGGACGAAGTTCGGAGGAGAATCCTGAAGATGGGCTGGAGCATTTCCCCTATGAGGACAGAATGAGAGGGCTGGAATTGCTTAGCCTAGAAAAAGGAATGCTCTTGGGAGAGCAGCCTTCCAGTACTTAAAGGGGGCCTACAAGAAAGCTAGACATGGACTCTTTCTCAGGAAGTGCAGTGATAGAGAAGGGGGTAATGGTTGAAAGAGAGTAAATTTATATGAACGATTAGGAAGAAATTCTTTGCTGTGAGAGTGGTGATGGACTGGAACAAATTGTGCAGAGAAGTTGTGGATGTACCCTTCTCGGAAGTAATTTATTGATCCAGAGTATTGCTTCTTTTTTTCTTGAGTGAATATTTTACTTCTAGTTGATATTATTGTTAGTTTTTATGATTACGCTTAGCTGGTGTTTTTAAACTTTTCATTACTTCTTTTTATGTTTTGCAGGTAGGCTTGGGGCAAATATTTGTCCTTTGTGTAGAGTAAAATGTAACTTTGTAAGTCCAAAATGTCTGGAATTACACAATTTTAGCAGCTAACGGAAATGCAATTTAACTGGCAGTGATCCTGTTAAAGATAGAATGTGATAGTGTGGTTAAGCCACATAAATGCACTTTTATCAGTAAATCACATAAATCACTTATATCATTTTGTGTGGGCACTATTTATTCAACTTATCTTTAATTTGGCATAATATTTTTGAAGCCTGACCTTGCAATTAAATAACATCTTTTTAATGTAGTATTTATTAGAAATTACTTGGTTCCAAGAGAAATGGAGGAAGTGGAAAAAATAAAGAAGGTCTAAGCTGCATGTTGTTAAATACCTTAGTAGAAAGGTTGTTGTTTTTTAAGATTTGTCTTTAAGTAATACTCCTTTTTTTTTTTTTTTGTTTTGTCCTTTTAGGCAATCAGTTATTATGAGGCTGCCTTGAAAAGCGGTCAACAGAATTTCCTATGCTATGATTTAGCTGAGCTTCTAATGAAACTGAAGCAGTATGAAAAGGCAGGAAAAGTACTTCAGCAAGCCTTGGATCATGAACCTGGTAGGAATGCTGCTGTAAGGAAAAACTTACAGCAAAACATACAATTTCTACTATTGATTTTCTGTGTGATCCTAAAGAATAAAAAAAGTTTCCTTTTTTGAACTGTGAAATGTGGGAAGCTATTAAGTGATAAATGAGAAATGCACTCTGAAATAAACTTAAATGCCAGGAGTTTTGAACTTGAAACAGCTATGATAAAGTCAGTAAATACAGTAGCAGAACCGCACACATGTAAGTGTGCTAATAAGTGTTCTTACTCTGAATTGATGATGTATAGATGAGTCATTCCTGCTGTTAGGGAGTGGTTGTTCAGATAGTATCCTTCAGAGCAGAGATTAGACAGCTTCAACCAGTCTTTTAGGAGACTCTTTCACCTATTAGTAATACGCTGTTGCAGAGCTGATTTTTTTAAAAATTTATTTCATTGTTTTTGTTAAAAGTCAATTTAAGTTTTAAGGTGTTTTAGTGTGTGCTATTGAACTATACCCTTCACTAAGGAAATCTTTTTGCAGTAATTCAATTATATTTGATCACTTGTGGCTATCTGAATACAGAAGTAGTTACTATTTTCAAGTCTTCCTGCTAGTTGCTTCTTTAAGTTTTTCGTGTGTCACTGTTGTACTAGTCTTTCATAATGTGCAGGGGAGTTTTGTATTCATGTCTCTAGCAAAGGAGAAGTGCTTTGAGGTCTGACTAGAAATTTCATCAGTTCGTCTTGTGCTTTCTGGGTGTATAGTCATGCACTCGTAGAATTCATTTGGACATTTTTAATTGACTCTGAAGAGGATTTAGATAAGAAATGTCAGGAGTGGCTTTATTTCCTGTCATGTCAAAAGCTTTCCTCCCATATTTCTGACAATACAAATAAACTAGACAGTTTTTATTTTTTCTTTAATTCCTTTTGTATCTTTCAATGTTTCTTGCCTTAAATCTCACTGTAGATTGTAATGTTTATGCTGACCCCTAACAGCACCCCAAGTCGAAGTGCATCCCTTAATGCTTAAGATCAATCTGTGATCTTTTCACTTAAGCTCTTGCCTGAAGTATATGGAGAGCTTCTTCTTTTCTTTGATTTTGCCAGGATCAGTTCTTACAAGAATCATGCTTTTTTAATGTAATTTTTACAGTTAATGAATTATCTTCTCTAATGGAAGATGGACGTTATCGAGTGCTTCTGGCAAAAATCTACAGCAAAATGGAGAAGATTGATGAAGCTATTGTTTCATTACAACAGGTAAAGGGGAAAGCAAAAATCCCTAGGAAAGCTTGCAGTGTCCTCACCTTTACCCCTGGTTTGGCTTTTATCCCAGATTTACAAAAATGTTATGGTTAGAATGAGGAAAACACATACGGGGTAGATAGAAGGCACCAATGGCTGGTGCAAAATGTAAAAAACATCAGTGGCTAGAAAGTCTAAGCTTTTTGTGAGCATTGCTACCTGAATTTTTGATTATTTCAGCAGGACTAATGGTTGGTCTTGTTATCACCTCTTCTTATGCAGGTTTCTTCCCTTGGTTTTCAGAATGATAGAATGGTTTGAGTTGGAAGAGACCTCCAAAGGTTATCTAGTTTTACTGTGTTTTAATCGTCCTCCTTTGCTAGGCAAAATGGTAGGATGGTGAGAACAAGCAGAGTAGTATTTGTGCTTCTTTCTCTTCAATTTGTGAACTTTGAGCATATTTGTGAACTTTGAGCAAATGAGCAAAACAGCTTCTTTGGGATTTTATTTCACTATTAGGGTAGTTACAAAACTACTTGAGCCGAAAGAAGGAATCTATGGTGTGATAATTTGTTTAGAATACCATTTGAAAGCAAAGAAAACCACTCAGGTTTCTGCGCTTAATAAAGGAGTTAAGAACATACACTTTCTAGGTTCTGGCCATTCAGATCTTGTTTATACACCTTATCAAAAGCTTAATTTTAAGGAAGAAGAAAAAAGGGAAAAGGCTTGAATATTTCTGTTGAGTGATTTTTTTTTTTTTTTTTTTTTATATAGGCTAAGGATGTTCTTAACAATATTATAGACACTAGGGAAAGTCTTAACAGGAATCCATGGAGGTGATGATGAAATTATTCTATGCAAAACTGTGAAACTTGTGTGCAAAAAGCACTGCTTTTTACATCAACAATGAGGCTTTGTTCAATTATGTCCTGCACCAACACGTTTTGTGGTTACAACTCTGCTAATAGTTATAAACTGAAATGTAACTATTTGAAATGGGAAGAGATTAGTCATAAATAATACAAGACACAGAAATATGAGGAAAATTTAGACCAATATAAATGTGTCATCTTTATTCAAATGAATGCATTTGACCTAAATATTCCTTAAATGGAGTATTAAATGAGCTTATTCATATCACCATTTTCTTCAAGTACACAAGGGGTAAACTGGATTCCTCCATGTGTTTTTGCTTTAATGTCCTGATCCATACTGGATGTATGATTATCTCAAAATTACGTTCTTAAAGTGTATGTTATACATTATTGGATTAGCATGCAGTTATGCAGTATTTTAGAGAAAATGTATTGGGATTTCATTTTCTTGAAAGTATTGGAGACTAAGTTGCTTCTCAGCATGTTTTTAATGTGAATTCTGGGGAGCCAAGGCAACTTGAGACAGGTTGTTTGTTTTGCTTGTTTTGATGTTTTTTGTAGCAGAGACATTCTTATCTGCTGTATTATTTGGGGACTTTATTCTGTAAAATACATGTTGTGCTTATAGAACCTTTAAAAAAAGTAATTGCATTATGTAAGAAGTAGGTAATATAAAATTCATTCCTGTGAAAAATATAGACTGTTCACTCGTTTCCTCATGCCAGGCTCGGGAATTACAAGCCAGAGTGCTTAAACGTGTTCAGATAGAACAGCTGGATGCAGTTCCTGTACAGAAACAGTTAGCAGCTGAGATTTGTGCTGAGATTGCAAAACATTCAACAGCCCAGCGAAACTATGAAAAAGCAATTAAATTTTACAAAGAAGCTCTTGTTCACTGTGAAACCAATAACAAGGTCAGTTGTCCCTGAGACTATTTTGCATTGTTTTTCCATTCAGTTTTGATATCTAGCAATACTTAATTTTTTCCCAGTTATCCACAATGTAGAAGTGTATTTGCAATTACTTTTGCTTTATTACATACATAGAACCTTGAACTTTCTCCTGTTCATTGCTTATCCTGATAAAACTGTTGAATGTACTACAAATTTCTGTCTTTTACACAAACTCCTGATTCAAGTGGACTCTGCGTGCACTCTGAGTGGTGTATTAGATCATACAGTGAGCCTGTCTTCATATAACAGTTCAGCACATTAAGATATAGGATTGTTTCAACCTTGCATGTTCCCTGTCCTCTAGGATCAAGTCCTAGTGATTTCCTTGCGCTATCTCTTTCCCACAAGTGCATATTGATAAATACTTGTAAATTTGAGCTTATTTTTATCCCCTGTTCCACTAGATCTGAATTTGGTTTCTTCCCTTAAAAACATTGCTAGTACAAGGTTGGAAATCAATTCTTTTAGATTACAAAATAGAAATTTGAGCTGTTTCTTGAGTTTTTCATTTAAAGTTTATATATNAACCTCCCTTGTCTTACTGGCCACACTGTTCCTGATGCAGGCCAGGATGCCATTGGCGCTCTCCAGGCCACCTGGGCACACTGCTGGCTCAGGTTCAGCTACTATCTACCAGGACTCCCAGATCCCTTTCTGCCTAGCTGCTCTCCAACCACTCTGTCCCCAGCCTGTAGCACTGCTTGGGATTGTTGTGTCCAAAGTGTAGAACCCTGCACTCAGCCTTGTTAAAGTTCATCCCATTGTTCTCTGCCCACCCACCCAGCCTGTCTAAGTCCCTCTGCAGAGCCCTCCTACCTTCCAACAGATCGACACCTGCTCCTAACTTGGTGTCATCTGCAAACTCAGTAATGATGGACTCAATCCCCTGGTCCAGATCATCAGTAGAGATATTGAACAGATGCCTCCTTTAGAAAACAAAATCAGAAACACCACATAAAATTAAATAGAAGTGATGTTGCTGCTGTTTGATTTTACTTTGTGAAGCAAGTTCCTGTTTGCTTCATTGGGAACTTGATTAAATCCATGGTAACTCTTGTGTTTATAAACTTTCTTGTGGCATTTTATTCAGACTAGTCTGTGATGTGACTTCAGCTTTAAGGATGTGTTCTTACCTGCATTGCAGTTTGTTAATATTTATTCTGTGATTGCTTCTCAGACATGGATTCACACACAGTCTTGATGTGGTGGGTTTGGAAATGCAAATAAGATAACTCTTTCTGCTGGAATTTGCTTATACTTCAAAACTAACGGGTGAATGTTAATGAGGTGTTTGCTTCTTTCAATGAGATGCACTACTTGCATTTCTTTTTTTTTTAACAATAAAATTATTCTTACCAAAATATTGCATTCTTCAGAGCAGTACTCTCTCAACAGTTCTGTTTTCAATGTACGTTCAGAATAGCCCTCTGAAGAAGAAAACATTGTATTTAAAGTTGGGGGAATGGAAATTAATTAAATTACTTGACCAAGGGCTCACAGGAAGCAACAAAGGAGGAGTAAGTTTTCTCGGAGGCTTTGAAAATCTCAGATGAATACTTACAGAAATTAACCAGTTTCATTCATCTTTAAATGACAGTTACATATTTTCATCTACAGGCAATGTTGGAACTTGCACGTTTATATCTTGCACAAGGTGATACTGATGCCTGTCAACATCAGTGTGCCTTACTGCTAAAGAATGACCAAGATAATGAAGCAGCAACAATGGTACATACTATTATAATAATCCTTTATCAGAACTTTTTTTTACTTTGTATCTGTAATGTAACAGATCTGTGTGATACTACTTTAAAGAAAGCCTACAGCTTCTGATTTAAAAAAAAAAAATCCATTGCAACAAAATGTTTTTCTCTTTATGCTGCATAATGATTCAATGTGATGTTTATAGCCATCACAGCATTCATTCTATCTCAATGCAAAGAACCATACGAAAACAGTAGCAGTTGTAAGATTGACTGAAACATACCTTAATGCATGTTCTATTAACGATTGACTAGTGCTTGGGGAAGAAGTTGTTTTCCAAGCCCAGTAATATTAAAACAAGTATCTAAAAAAAAATTAAAGATCTGTGTGCTTAAGGTGATTTTATGTCCTTATACAATCATAGTTAATCATATTCCTACTTAACCATTTTTATTTATAGCTTCAGATTCTCAATACATGATTTGCATACATATCGGCTTAGAGCAACTTTTGCTTTAACACATTAAACACGTTAGGATCAAAATTATTTTAAGACTGGAATAATTTATTTTCCCACAACAGTCTAACATCTGGAATTTATCATAGTATGGTGCAAGAACAGCAGTAATAGGACTTTTAATATTAGTTTTTAAATACACACTTCATTAGCTACTTCTCAGTGGAGATAAGCTGAAATGGAATCATTTTAGTTTAGTTCCACTGCTGAAGTGGGCCTCAACTTTAAACTAAACTAGTTAAGTTCCTCAACTTTAAACTACCTTTGCTTTTCTATGTGCTTAATCTACCTTTTTGGGAAATAAAATTAGGAGTAAACTACACAAGTAAATCCAGACATATTTGAAAAGTACATAAAAAAATTTCATTCTCTTTTAATTTCTACATTCAGTGAAAAATTGTATATGAGCCTGTACCTGCTCATTTTCATGCTGTGTGTCTGTATATGTAGAGTGTCTATTTTCCAAGGAGTAATAAAAAATCCAGCTTTCTTTACTTCTTGTGCAATTCCTGTTCCTGCAGCATTTCAGTGCTATAGTTTTAGGTCCCCACTTTGCAGAGCTAGAGTTTACAATATGTAATATTTGTTTTGTTTTCTCTAAATTGGTTAATATTGCAGATGATGGCTGATCTTATGTTCAGGAAACAAGATTATGAACAAGCCATCTTTCATTTCCAGCAGCTTCTAGAACGCAAACCAGGTGAATATGCAGTAGTGATATTTTTTAATTCCTTCTGATACATAGTTCTGTTGAGATAGAGGAATAAATACCCTGTACGATTATCGATAAACGTGCTATATATAATGTAGTGGATACTACGACTAGTGACCATTGGTTTTTTTTCTTTTTCTTTTTTTTCTTCTTTTTCTCCTCAAGATTAATAAAGGAAACTGGTCTCAAACAGGAATAAGTTTCTTTTTCTCATTTTGGAAATTTTGACCAGAGAGAAAGCTACTAAAATCTACTGAAGGGTAGACAGTGTAACAGTACCATAATGAACATAGGCTTTGTGAAAAAAGTCATGGGAGGACAGCAAATGTTTTTTGAGTGTTTATGAAGTACAATTACATTTACAGGTTTTTGTAGAAGTATATAGAATTATATAACCTTTAGACAGGTTTTTAAAGAAGTATTTTTGCTGTCGCTTGATACTTCCATTCTGTGGTTACTATGCAATATGTATCACACAGTATATCATTTTTGTATGTAAGAAAACTGAGGCAGGCTGTTTGTTTCTTAGACTGTTCATACAGCAAGTAATTAGAATTACAATGTCTTAATTATTTGTATTATTTAGATAACTATGCAACCCTGTCACGATTAATTGATCTGTTAAGAAGAGCTGGGAAACTTGAAGAAATACCAAGATTTCTTTTAATGGCTGAAAAACATTCTCCCAGAGCAAAGCTTGAACCAGGATTTCACTACTGCAAAGGACTGTATCTTTGGTACTTTATTTAATTATATAGTACCTATTTTAATTAACTTTTTTGTCATCCATTGTCATCAAAGGTGTTGCATACAGTGTGATAAGCAATTAATAAGTAATATAGCACTACTTCCCCACTTACTTGAGGTGCTAGGATTTTAAGGGCTCATTTTACCTTCTGAAATGCTTTCCAATGAGCTTCTACCTAAAATTAAATTATTTTGACTCAGATACGTCTTTCATGTTTTCTGGTAGTTAAAAGGGGCAGTCTTGCTGATTAGGTAACTTAATATTTCACGTTGTCAAGTGTTAGAGCTTTTCAGACTGCTTTAGCCTGCAAAAACAAATTCCTTGCAATAGTGTGCATGCTGTTAAAACCTTACATTATCAGTGCATGCAGGTGTGTCATATGTTCTTAATACTCAAGTTTCTTTTTTGGATTTGGGTGAGATTTGGGGCAGCAAATTTTACTGTCTCAGCTTTAAATATTTTCATTATCTGCCTAGGTATACAGGTCAACCAAATGATGCACTGCGGCATTTTAACAAAGCTCGAAAGGACAATGACTGGGGACAGAATGCAGTCTACAACATGATTGAAATTTGTCTGAACCCAGATAATGAAACTATGGGTGGTGAAGTCTTTGAAAATCTGGATGCTGACATAGGGTAATTTAATTAAGTAAATATTGCTTTGATTCTTTTGTCATCCTCTTACTCTGCAGCTCCTTAAGAACGTGCCTTAATTTAAACTGCTGCAACTTCAAGCTTGTCTAATGCTTTGAATATTCCACTTATTATATCATGAGAGACCATTCTAGATTGTAATAAGTCAGTCTTAACTAGAAAGTAGAGAAGGTCTTAGCTGGAATGCTGGTCAGTTGGAGTGTTAAAAATAGCTTGTTAGGTTGGAACTGCAATTGTTTGAGAAGAGAATCAATGCAAAATGCCTGTATAACAGAGCCATCTTGTACAAAATGGCGTGCCTTTAGCATGGAATTGCTACTAACTTGTAATTAAATTGGTATGTATTAAAGAAGAAAAGCTTTTGCAAACTCTTTCTGTTAACAGTAATTCAACAGAGAAGCAGGAGTCTGTGCAACTGGCTGTAAGAACAGCAGAATATCTTCTGAAGGAGCTCAAGCCTCAGACCATTCAGGGTCACATTCAACTGCGAATCATGGAAAATTATTGTCTCATGGCAACCAAACAAAAATCAAGTGTTGAACGAGCACTGAACACGTTCACTGAAATAGTAGTGGCTGAGGTGAGTAACCTTTCTCATTTCCTCAGTCCTTTTACACTTAGTAAATTTTTTCTAACTAGTCTCACAGTTTAAATTCAGGAGTAGTGGCATGTGTTAATGCTATTTGTTTTAAGGATTTTTTTTTCTATTAGTATTTTATATTATTTTTAAAATAAATAATTTAAAAGATTAAATAACATCTTTAGAAGACTTCAAAAACTAAATTGAAACACTGACAGTTACTGAAATGAGAAAAGGCTATTAGGCTTGAGTTGCTGGTTTTGCTTTTTAATTCTCCGGCTTGCCAGCAGTACATCTGATGATCTAAGTCTGTACAGTACATTCATTTTGCAAGCAAAAATAATTAAGTATAAGCTGCCTTCATTTACTTCATAGCAATTTGACAGAATTTAAATTCTGGGGCAAGATTATACATCTGCTTAAAATTCATCCTTATAGTGGGAAGCTTAGTTACGTTATAGCTCCTTGTAGTCATTAGCTTTAGGATTAACAACAGATGCTCTTGATACCAGCACCTTTCAATAGATTTTATTTAAGCACATGCAGACACATTTAGTCCATCAGAATGTCAGGAAATGCTTGAGTTGTTGCCACCCTTTGTGTGCTAAACTGCTGAGCTGAGTATACAGATGCTTATCTTGTGTATAAGGCAGTTCTGAGAATCACAGAATGGCAGAAGCTGTAAGAGGCCTGTGGAGATCTAGTCCAGTCCCCTATTAACAAGTTCTCTAGAGCAGCTTGCCCAGGATTGTGTCCAGGTGGGTTTTGAATATATCCAGGGAAGGAGACTCTGCAACCTCTCTTGACAGCCTGTTCCAGTGCTCAGTTACCCTCAAAGTAAGGAAATTCTCCTTATTTTCAAATTAACCTTCCTGCCTTTTGCTTCTTGTCCTGTCACTGAGCATCACAGAAAGGAGCCTGTCCCTATCTTCTTGACGTCTGCCCTTTGTAAGCGTTGATAGGATCCCCTCTCATTCGTCTCCAGGCTGAACGGCCCCAGGTCTTTCAGCCTTGTAACGTTGGAGAGATGTTCCAGTCCCTTTGTCATCTTCATAGCCCTCCACTGGATTCTGCAATAGTTCCCTGTTTCTCCTGAGCTGGGCAGCCCAGAACTGGGCCCGTAATCCAAATGTGGACCCACTGGGGCAGAGGCGGGAGAGAGGAGAACCTTCCTTGACCTGCTGGTTCCTCTCTTCCTAAGTGACCCCAAAGACACATTTCTGGCTTATTGTTAAACACAAATAAGGTGTCACTCTGCCTCCTGTACTGACTTACCAGTCTTGCTCAGAATTGATCTGAGGTCCAATCAATATTGATTGTTTTTCACATGGTGACACAGTTCCAGTAGGCAGAATGTTCCAGTCTGTTTACTCCTCTCTCCAGGGTTGCATAAAATACAGTTTTAATCTCTTCAGACTTCAGAGGTTTTTGATCCATGCTAGGTGTAACTCCTGAGGGAGAGAAGATGTGAACTGATCATTATGTGGAAGAAGGGATTTTGGTGGGGTTGGAGGTTTTTTATTGTTTTTTTTTTAACGCCTGTGGCAAGCCTATTTACAGTACAACCTTATGAAGAGGTGTAGAGTTGGAATACCAATAAATGAGCCAGGAACACAGAGAAGTAAAAAGAAGCTTCTAAGTTAGCAGCTGACAGAGCTACTGTCTGCATTTAGGAAGCCGTTTTGGAATGTGAGCCCCATTCTCATCTATTATCTTGTGCTAATAAAGGCAGGATTTTAAAAGTCACACTTTGAGCAAGATGAATCTCATCTGATGCCAGCAAGCCTAGTCCTGTGGAGGCCATACCATTATCAGAAAAAAAAACCAAAATTGTGGAGGTAACACTAGCAGCAGAGAGATGCAGTAATAGACTGTCCGTGCTAATAAAGGCAGGATTTCTGTCAGCTTTTATCTGAAATATTTATTTGTGTATCAGAAGGATAGATCTTGGTGGTATCAGAACATTTCTAGTTGACATGAAATACCTGTGGTTGTTTTTCAATGTTTCCTGAGCCTGAAGAGGATCGTTTTGAGCCCAAACTTACATTCAGCCTCTTAATTATTTAACGTGGCATTTATCATGGTTAGTCTGACAGAAATAAACTTGGCACTAGATGGAAAACATGCTTTTGAGACAGGATCTTTGTAAGATCCTAAGATTTACTGCATAGAATTTAGATACCTGTGAATGTCTTCTTAAAAAGAGAATTAAAAAAAAACAAACTGAAAAAAGCATCAAGCAATCACTATGCTTTTTTGACTTCAGAAAGATCATATACCAGCACTTTTGGGAATGGCCACAGCCTATATGATTTTGAAACAGACTCCACGAGCCAGAAACCAGTTAAAACGGATTTCAAAAATGAGCTGGAATCCAATCGATGCAGAGGAGTTCGAAAAGAGTTGGCTTCTGCTTGCAGATATCTATATACAATCTGCAAAATATGATATGGCTGGTGAATTGTTGAAGCGGTGCATTCGTCATAACAGGGTAAGTGAATGCCCATTAGAAGTAACATTAGTAACCTTCTATTTTAATTCATCTAAATGTTCAGTTTTCACCTGAAAAATTATTTTGAAATGTATTTATTTTATCCAGTTACCTGATATTTGATTTATTAAGGTGTGCTGGTTTGAGGCTAATTGGAATATTTTAATGGAGAAAATTGTATTACAGGCTGTGAAAGGAAAACAGTGGTGATGTCTACTTCACTCATAGGCTTGCTGAGATGTATAAGAAAAGAATACAAAACAAAGATAAGACACTCAGGCTTGCAGACACTCTCGGGCTGTCTAGCTTCTTGTTTTCTCTCTGCTGGGTAAATTCACTAACCACTTTTCTTCTAACCCTCTGGCTGATCCTCCAAACTCACCTTGCATGTAAGGCAAACCTTGGGGTAAGGTACAGGGATGAGGAGAAGGTGGAAGGGTGGTTGGAAGCCCCTCCTGGGGTCTCTGATTTCTGGGAGGGGGATTGTGTTTCTGTATTACCTTTAACTTGCATATTTCTGTAAATATTCCTGTATATTGTGTATATATCTGCTTGTATATTGTGTTGAGCTGTAAATAGAGCTTCATTCCTTAACTTCCAGGCGGCTGAGTCTAGTCTGGGTCATTTTACAAAGTGTGGCAGGGTGGGTAGCTCCCAAACCATCACACAAGGAGATGTAGACCAAAACAAGCCAGGAAACCAGTAACTTTACACTGGAGGATAGTAAGGAAACTTGTGAATGCTGCTTAGCCATTTTTAGTTATCTTAAGCTTTTAGTGTTACCACAGCTGAAACTTGCATAAGATATTACAGAATGTATTTATTGAATGTCAAAGATGCATTTTAATGAGCCTTGCAAAACTGATAAAGAAAGGTGTAGCCATATAGATTTTGGAGACTTGCTCCTTTTATTAGGTGATTTTATCTTCATATGTACAAGTACATTCTTAAACATTTATGTTCATAAGTCTTCTACTTCATAGAGGTTTTGGGGTTTTTTTGGGTTTTTGGGTTTTTTTGGGAGTGGGGTTTGTTTTTTTCTTTAATGCTGGTTTTAATGTGCAGTGAAGACACTGTCTAGAAGATTTTCTGGGACCAAACCCAAATGTTTTTACTTCAGGGTTTCTGAGCAGGCAAACTGTCCAAATACTCTGACTTGACTATAGGAACAAACATGTGTCATGCACTTCCACAGAGATGCCCCTTAAAATAGGATATACTCAGTTTTATATTTACGGAAAATTAAATTGAACTTATATATAAAATAAAATGTGCCTTAAAGTTGGTTACATACTTGTCCAGATGGCCATGGGAAGTTGTGAAATCGATGCCACTGAGGGATAAACATGAGTCTCCTCCCTAGATAAAACATATCTTGAAATAGATGGTCAGTTGAGCAGGTATACACCACAAATGACAATTTGTGGCAGAAATTCCCAAACAGCTCTAAAAACATAGTCTGCTTGGTAGGAAGGAGGATGACACATTACAAGTCTGCAACTCTTTGCTTAGCAAAGCAGCAGAGTAAAGATAGTGACTTCTCTTCAACTTGCATGTGAAGCAGCTAAGCAGGAATTGTACTAAACAAATAGGTGTTGAATATTTTAGATCTCAACAAATCTTGTTACTTCACAAGACAGTATTTTGTATGGCATTCTTCAGTTTGGAAGATTTTTATTAGATTGAGCAAACACACTGCTTGGTGGACTAGTTTTTAGGATTTTTTTTTTAGCAGTCAGAATTGAATTATGTGGATATAGGCTTGAATTCAATTATGTGGATATAGATATCTGGATATAGATATCTGGATATATATGTGGATATAAATCTAAACAATTTATAGATGTATACAGTTTAAATTAATATTTTGAGTGAAAAACTTAATAAAAGCCTGATATTTTGTAATATGGATTTCTCCTGATCTAAAGAAAAAAAAAATGTTTGGATAGTGAAATTGAAGTTTTCTGTTCATGACCCATCTTAATTTTGAACTTTTTTTTTCATTTATAACAAATCAGGAGGGGTGTGTGTATATTTTTATCATTTTCAAGGCATTCCCATGTTGCTTATCCCAGTATGCTGTGATACGTGGTGGATTTTGGAAGCCCCTTTTGGAAATAGTGAAGTTAAAGACAGCATATAATTTATATTAATCAACATTTCTTTGCCTATGTATAAAAGGTGTATGTTTTCACAAAACCTGAATTTTTATCTTGAAAATACTTGACCTACTGGCAGCATAATGCAAGCTTTTTGCAGTAAGTGCATATGGTAGTTAAAAGTTCCTACCCTATATAATAAATATAAGACTTCTCTATTAATTACTGTGTCTTTCATAGCAACTTCTATTACTGAGTTTAACTGATTTACTTGTACATGTAAGAAAAGCAAGGCTAGTATTTCCTCCGATGCTTAATAGTTTTTGGAACCTGCATTGCAGATGCTTGTAACTTGCTGCTTGGAGTTGTACAAAATGAAATATTTAATAGTTGAGGATACTTGTGTCTGGATACTTGTGTCTTGATGATATTTGTGTCTCTCCTTAATTTTAAGTAGAAAATTATAAGACAGTTTCCAAAAATAAGGATATGAAAAAAAACTTTGTAAGAAATAGTAAAATAAAAGACATTTGTGGAAGATACAATGTTTTCCAGCTGGACATGAAATGTGAGTGCTGTAGGGTTATTATCAACTCAGAGATGTATTTACAGGGTTTCTGTGGGCTCTCAGTGTTTTTGAGAGGGTAGTTACAATGTCCTCTGCAATGAACTCTGTTCTTTACTCGGAGTAACATAAGAAGTTACTATGCAGAACTCCATATAACTGATCTTTATTACAGGTGTTTTAAATCAAGACTATCTTTTCCTCAAAGTTAATAAAAGTATTGTTTTTTTTCCCAGTTATACAGATTTGAAACATTCAAGCAATTAAGATATTCGTAGTATTATACATAAGCTTACCTAAATAAAATTTTTAATTAATATTTATATTTTACAGTCATGCTGCAAGGCTTACGAATACATGGGGTACATAATGGAAAAGGAACAAGCATATAAGGATGCAGCAATAAATTATGAGATGGCCTGGAAATATGGAAACCAAATGAATCCAACAATAGGCATGTATATGTAGCCTATGCATGATTTCAGGCACTACAGCAGAAATGAAACTGCCACCCTACACTGGAAAGACTGCTTTTGATTTTTCCTTAGAGATAGATTATCATGTAAAAACCTCAAATGTTTAGAAGTGTCCATAGCAGTCACTTCAAAAGGCCCAGTGGCAAGAAGTAGCAGCCTTATGATACTTCAAAAGTTTCTGCTTACTATTTTAGTACAAGGTTTGATCCAAAACAGTTTTAGTTTCCTCTTTGTGAACCACTTTCTCTGTAAGTACAGCATTAATTTTTAATAACATACTTATGGTAATGCAATATTTACTGTCAATATTAGAGAGCTTTTTATAATACCAAATATATAACTGATGGTGACTGATCATTGTTTTTTTTCATTGTGATAATCAGACAAATTATCTATTTATGTGGCTAAAGTTTTATATATATGAGTAAAGGTTTAAAAAAT
The DNA here is from genome assembly GCA_013399055.1 of Ramphastos sulfuratus. Lineage (NCBI taxonomy): Eukaryota > Metazoa > Chordata > Aves > Piciformes > Ramphastidae > Ramphastos > Ramphastos sulfuratus. The sequence goes on along the minus strand of WBNM01046265.1, from coordinate 21,664 downwards.
AAATCTAAATGTCTTTAAAATATATCTAGTTTCAAAAAGATGATGGTTAACTGAAAACTTGGGATAGTACTCAGGTTGCAATTTGGATAGTTAATGAAGTCTACACTAAGCAGTCACCATTTTTGTCTGTTTTAACTTGGGAAACCTTTTATGAAACAGATATATAGGATAAAATGCCCTTTCTTACTCAACGCCTAGAGGCAGTCTCTATCTTCTAGGGATGGTGATTTTTACAAACTTGGTTCCATGTTTTGGGCTATGCTTATGGCCCCTTAAAATTGAATACAACTTGTGTTCCTTAATATGTGGTCTTTTTTTTGTGCCCTAGATTTTTTTTTTTTTTTTTTTTTAATTGTCAAATTTTGGAAATTGCATGCTTATAAACATTTTTTTTTTTTTTTTCCCCCCCCCTCAGTCTTGATCTCTGCCCAGGCTAATACACTTAAGCTGTACCTTTTATGTTGAAAGTATTGGCCTGACAGGTTGCTATGTAACTTAGCCATGTGAGATGGTTTGTTTTTTTTTTTTAAACAGTGGTTTGCTGACAGTGGAACAGAACTGCATTTTAATGCCTACTTTGTTATTTCTATCCTGCGGGTTGTGTGTTTTCTTTTTTTTTTTTTTTCCCCTTCTGTCCCGTAATAATGGAATTGCCTTTACAAAGGGACAGTGTATTGCAGGTCACAGTGAGAAGCTCTGTGGGGTACCACAGTAATTGAAAGAGGACAACCATTATGTGTTCTCTGTAGTAACACATGCTCTCCAGAATAATGTATCCTTTTGATTCAAACATAGCTATCAGTGTGTAAAGGACTTTTATTTACTATTTGAAGTGACTTTCAGTAGAAATTTTGACCTCAACAGGCTTAGATAAGAGAATACTAGAAAACAAATATACTAACTTCAGAAACATGTGGTGACCAAACTGAATTTGAATAGGATATTTTAGATTCTCAGTACAGAAACTGAAATTGTCGCCTTTTTTCCCCTCCTTTTTACTTACAGGATACAAGCTGGCTTTCAATTACTTGAAAGGAAAGAGATTCGTTGATGCAATCGATGTTTGTCGTAAGGTAGAATCTGCATATGTACTTAATACTCTCTCTACAGTAGCAACATTCTTCTACGTAATGCTCCATTTTTTTGTCAGAAGGCTGGCTTATTTAGTAAGTCTGATTAAATTAAATATCCTCTAAGTGATCTGCTTTCTCCTGAGCTCCCTGGTCACCAGGTAAATAAGAGGTGAAAGAGCTGGCTATTGCATGTAAAAGCATATTCAACTAGCAGCACTTTCTTTTGGCTCTATGATTGCAGCTTTGTAAATCAATACAGAAGTATAGCTGAAGAAGTTAATCAAATATTAATATCAGAGGACACTGTTAGAAGGTAACTTACAGTATTGTCTTTGTATGATCCAAACATAAACAGAGCAGATGCCAAATAAGAGGAAGGGCTGCTGTTACAGAAGCAGAATGAACATTATTAATTAACAGTTATTAGTATTAATAATGAAATAAATATATTTACTCTTTTGGGGGAAATAAAAGTAACTGGACAGGACAAATTGAATGAAAGGATAAGGTAATGGAGGGAATTAAGAGTCAGATCAAGCATTGTAAGTAGAACATAGTAAGAAAGAGCTTGTGGGAGTGAAATACATGAGAGCAGTATATCATTGCAGAAAAAGAAAACTTAAAACCTTGGAAATGTGTCCAGAGCTCACTTATGAATGCCTGAATTTCAAAGCACACAGAGACTTTAGCCCTTGACTGCTGTGCCTTTCACACCAAGGTGACAAGGAGGGTGAAAGGGAAGCAAAGTGTCTTTGATAAAGCTGTTCTTGACCTCCATTTATGGTAGTCTCTAGCTACAGTTAAATATTTATGCCTTCTTAAAACAAACCTGTCATGTTATTTTAGTTTTAGATTGTGTAAGATCAGCGATAAGGAAGATAACTACATACAGTATTTTTTTCCTTTTAGACATGTCTTTTGGGTTATTTTGTCTTTTAACAGGTCCTTGAAGCACATCCAAGTTATCCAAAGATCAGAAAGGAAATACTTGACAAGGCCTGTGCATCACTAAGAACATGATATTTTAAATTTTTCTGGGGGAGGCTTGGGGCACTTTTTTGTTTGTTTGTTTTGTATGGCTCATCAACTTGTTTGATTAATTTTACTTCAGAAACTATGGATGAATACTGCAGTGACAAAGACCATATCAGCACAAGTGTATTGTGAATACGATTAACTTAGTTATACTAGAGATCTGTATTATGTTCCACAGAAATCTGCAGCCCTGCAAGAAATCATACTTCTTGCCTAGCACACAGAATGACAGTATGTCATCAAATGTCACAAACACGTTACCAGCATTATATAAAATGTTTCAAAGCATATAACTCAGTGTTTTGTGTTGTCCATTTGAAATAGCACTCAGAACAACATCCTGTATTGCCTAGCACAGGTGCATTGTTAAGATTCCATATTTCAGTTTGTGTAAAGTATTTGTTCAGAATTACAGTGTAGTCTTTATTGCCACAGATGTATTTCTAAAGCATGCTTTTTATTTTTATATATATTGTAAGCACACTTTTTTTAATCTTGAAAAGATACATACATTGTTCTCAAAGAAACTTACAATTTTAATGAAGATCTAATATTTAAAATTAAGGCCTTCTGTAAATATTCAATGATCTGTAAAAGTATTTACTGAAGTGTTACACAGAACTTATTTTCTACTCGTGCTGTCTTACAGTCCACCTGCCATATCTCCATGAAGAGAAATGTTTGATGTTTTTTTTCAATTTGGAGCGCTCAGTCTTTCAGCATTGTATATATAGACAGTACAGTCCTATGTGCAGAAGTTAGCACTTGTTATTCATATAAAACACCTTTCTGAAGAAATCACTTTGATTGCAGGGAGTTATGGTCTTCTGTCATACACAGAATATGTCTGGGTCTTTCAGGGGAGCAATAGCATGTCATGAATGAGAGGATGGAAATGCATCAGTTTTTCAGCGATGCAGAATTTTGGAAAAAGCAATTACATGATGAAGTGTTTAGTTTTCAAGCTGTTTGACTAGAAAAATTATATTTGGGGTGTGAAAAACCAATCCTTAATACTAGTGAGTTAGGTTTTGGATTTCTGTTTTACAACTACTAAATGTTAAGGCTTCAAAAATGGAGCCTGCATACAATCATTGATAAGTGAGATTAGATAATTAGGCTTTGTATCTTGCCTTGTTTCCTAAACAGATTAACATGCATCACTTAAGCAATGATGCTGTCAACTGGCATTTTCCAGGCTCTTCTACAAAATTTCTGTGAATATTAGAATTGAGAAAAGACCCAAATAAGCAGCTCGTCCTTCCCTAGGGAACCTTGAATCTTATCCTGTAGCTTTATCCTATCTGTTTGAGCACTGGCAGTTGCTGTGTACATAACTGTACCAGGCAGAATACAGGGTCCTTGTTTTTTACCTGTAAGATGAGCAGTGTGGTGGAGCTTTGAGAAAAATTTAGGACACTGATTTACATCTAATAATAATGGGAGTGGAATGAGGAACATGCAAGGATCTAGAATTGCTGAGACTAGGGTGAGCTGTAAGGGAGCTGGACTGTGGGGGTCAGTAGACAAATTTTAAACTGCTGTTTTGTTTGAGATTTTTTCCCACTGTGAAGAGAATAAGTACCTGCACCTCAGCAAGGCAATTTCTAGAAAAGCAGCATCTCTTTGTAGACTGCCCTATTTATACAAGATCAATGTAGTTTTGCTTCCTCAATAACAAGCTTAGAATAAAAATAGGTGAGTTTATATCAATACATGCAAGATTTTTTCAAAAAAGTCAAGACTCATCTGGTTTTATCACAAATAGAAGATGGACATTACCTTCTCATGAGATGGATGGATAAAAGATAAGGTCATGACAATAAGATAAAAAAATTACTTGATAGAAATTGAACTGAAATTTTGAACCTCTAGTGGCTAAGTTTTGGTCAAGAGCTTTATTCATAAACCATGCAGGTAAAAGGTTTCTGAATTCCCATTAGTCATATTAAGCATATCCAGTCACTAGTGTCTTTTTGTAGATGAAGTCTTTAAAAGAAGAGTTCAAATGAGACTCATCTTTAGGTTTTCTTTTTTTTTTTTTTCTGAAAAGGTGGCTAGAAACAAATCTGTAGAAAAAATCTTGCACTAACATAGTCTCCCCAAAAGAAACAAATGCCATTTCTTACTTCCATTGTAGTTTATATATGGAATTTCTGTTTATTTATTTATGTATATTTATGTTCTCTGCAGAAGGAATGGCTTGTTTCATTTCTCTTTACTGCAGCTAATTGAAAGCGTTAATCTCAGTGCTTTCCTTCCGCTTTTACAGTGCACGTAGCATGCTTTTTTCTTTTTTTTTCTTTTTTTATTTTTTTTTTTTTTGCTTTTCTTAATAAATGGTTTTGAATGGAAGAGACTCCTGGGATGGAGAGGAGTCAGTAATGCTAATTTCAAAGAGCTGAAGTCTTTAGTCCGGTGTTGCTTAGCAACCCATCTTCCAGTTTTGCCTTTGAATAAAAGGAGAGTGAAGCCGTGGTTCCTATTGATTCATTCACTGAAACTGGAAATCTAAGCATTTTGTAGCTATAGCAACATATAAGACAGGTATCTCTTCCTCTCTTGCCTCTCTTTCCCCCCTTTCCCTTGCAGGTACAGAATGCCTGGAATATTTTCAAGAGTATATGTAAATATTTTTTGTAACTGTGTATTAAATACTATTTCTGATTTTAATTCCCTACTACTCATTCCAGATCTGTAGTGAAACTAGAGAGGTGATCCAGAAGGTACCATTAGATAAAATAATGACTATAATTAGCTATAATAACTAAGATAGCAATCAATGCCCTTGTAGAAAAATAGTAATGGTAAAAGTAATTTTCAGGTTTTTTTCCTCTGGTTTTTGACTACTTTTGACTATCACAAGTTAGCTGTCAAATGTGGTTCCAGCAATTTTTGGAAAGGCTCATGAACATGCAACTCTGGTTTAGTAACTCATTCCATTGATGAGTAAGTAGCTTTATAAACATAATAGTTTAGACGGTGCTTATAGTATTAGAGAATTTGTTGAAATTTCTTCAGAGAATTTATCTTTGAAAATCATCCAGGAGACATTTCAGTTAGTGGGGGTGGATTCTGGCTCTCGAGAAGTTGATCATAAAGAACTCATTAGTGTGTTCCCCATACAATCCTGAACAGGAAAAAACAGGAAAAGAGATTAAGGAACAGTTTCACTTCTTCAGCTTGTGACTGCCACTTTCCAAGTAAGAGTACTATTTTGTTAGTTTTCAACAGTGATTTTGATTTCTGGCTGCATTTGTTCTATGGTTTATCCTTTGCTTCATCTTACAATGAAGTTAGAAACATTTAAAGCAATTCAGTGTTTAAAAATCAAATATTTAGAATTGGACTGTTACTGCAAAACTCATATGCTTTTATCTCTGCTAAAACTTAGTTTGGTAATTATTCAAGATGGTGCTGCTGAAAGAGGAACTAGGTGAATGATTTAAGTGAATGGTCTGAATCTTTGGGAGTCATAGAATTGCTTTGTTTGGAAAAGACATTTAAGATGATGAGTCCAACCTAACTACAAAGTCAGGATGTCCTCAGCAGTACATCTATGCATCTTTTAAACACCTACAGGGATGGTGATTCAACCACCTTCCTGAGAAGCCTGTTGTGGTGTTTGATAACCTTTCAGTCAAGAAGTTTCTTCCAATCTCCAATCTAAACCTCCTCTCTAATTCATGGCCATTTCCTCTCATCACTTGTTGCTCAAGAGAATCATCAAAGAGTCATAGAATGGTTGGGGTTGGAAGACACCTCCAAAGGTCATCTAGTCCAACTGCCCTGCAGTGAGCAGGGACATGAGATCAGGTTGCCCAGAGCCCTGTCAAGCCTGATCTTGATGTCATGGAAGGCCAAAATAGGCCTAAACATGTCCTGGCATGCCCAGACATGTTTTTCTGCTCTCCCTACTTCTGCTGATGGGAGAAGCAACCACAGGAAAGGAAGACAAAAGGCCCTGGTGCCTCTACATCTATCCAAACGTTTACAGGGTTACCCATGTGTGATTGTATGCTTGTTTGTGTTCTGCCCTTAAAAGATGAAAGTAAGTTCTGGCTTCACCTGATATGGTTAAGCTTGGCAAAGTGCCATTCTGATTGGCTGATCTGTGACCAAAGAACCATTAGACTTGGGCTGTATTGATAATAAGAGATGAGCAGGTAAAGACAACGTGCCTCTGCTTTAATGTGCTCTCTGCTTCTGGCAGTGCCCAGTCTCATTGCCTCATTGCCATTGCATCCTGCCATGCTCTGCAACATTCTGCGTGCTGCATAATAACAAACCCTGATGCTTTGGATTTGTCTACACTGCCTTGTCTCAGTTTGCCAGGGAATAGGCATTAAGTCTTCACACAGTAGGCTTGCCTATCTGCCCATCCGCAAGACATCCTGCCTGCAAGTCTTCCTCTAAGACTGAGAGTCCTGGAAGGGACACAGATCATCCAAGAGGAACCAGGATCAGGTCAGAGATTATCTGCCTCTTCCAGCACCCCCGTTAAGAGCCTGAGAAGAACTAGAAGCCTCTCATTGGCTGACAAGACACAGACAGAACTCCCTGCAAGTGTTTGGGTACTGTCTGGAAACCGTAATCAGTCCCGGGACTCCGGAGGTATAATTTTTGTGAGTAAATACTCAAAAGCCTCTTAGCAAAACTCTGCAAATTCTATAATTGAATCTAAGCCTTCTGCCTTAAGTAGAAAGGAGCTTCTCAAGTCCATCTAGTGGGCAAGTGGTATAATTGACTGCAAGAACCTCCTTCCAGTTCTCACAGTTTAATGTTTGTTGTACTATTGCTAGTTATTTCTCAAATGTTCTAGACTCTGTTTTATCCTCTATGTAATACTTTTCATGACCATGCAAAGAACCAGTTATTATTAAAATTGTGGCCAGTAACAAGACTCCTGAATATCAAAATTGGTAAATGATACTAATTTTGAAAAATCCTATCTTGCATCCATTACATCCCACCACCACACTTGAGTATCTCCAAGGTTGTGGCCTCAACCTCCTCCCTGGGCAACCTATGCCAGTGGTAAAGAACTTCTTGACATCCAACCTATATCTGCCCCTCTCTAATTTAAAACCATTGCCCCTCATCCTATCACTACAGGCCTTTGTAAAGAGTTTCTTTCCATCCTTCTAGGCCCCCTTTAAGTACCAGAGTGCTGCTAGTAGGTCTCCCTGGAGCCTTCTCTCCAGGCTGAACCCCCAGATTCCTCAGCCTGTCCTCACAGCAGAGGTGTTCCAGTCCCCTGATCATTTTCATGGCCCTTCTCTGGACCTGCTCCATCAGGTCCATGTCCTTGTGTTGAGGGCACCAGAGCTAGGTGCACTATGCCAGGACCAGAGCAGAGTGAAGTGGCAGATCACCTTTCTTGATATGCTGGCTACTCTTCTTTTGATGCAGCCTAGGATGCAATTGGGCTCTGAGCTACGAATACACACTGGTGGCTCATGTCCAGCTTCTGATCCACCAGAGCTCCCAAGTCCATTTCTGCGGGGCTGTTTTCTATCATCTCAACCCCCAGCCTTTCAGGCTGTTAGAGGAGATGTTATCAGTCTCTACAAGTCTCCTATTTTCCAGACTAAACAATTCCAGTTTCCTCAGCCACTCTTCATGAGACCTGTTCTCTGGAACCATCACTAGCTTTGTTGCCATTCTCTGGACGACATGCTCCGGCACCTCTGATGTCCTTCTTGTAGCCAAAGGCTTGAAACTGAACACAATACTCCTAGAGTGACCTTACCAGTGCTGAGTATAGGGGCACAATCACTTCTCCGGTCCTGCTGGTCACACTACTCCTGAACCAAGCCAGAATGCTGTTGGTATTCTTGGCCACCTGGATACACTGCTGGCTCATATCCAGGTGGCTGTTGATCAGGATGCCTAGGTCTTTCTCTACTAGGCAACCTTCCAGCCATGCTTCTCAAAGCCTGGAGTGTTGTATACAATTGGCCTTAGCCCATCAGTCCAGCCTGTCCCGGTCCCTCTGTGGTACCTGCTTACTCCCAAGCAGATCAACACTCCCTGCCAGTTTCACATCAGACTTTCTGACAGTGCACTCAATGCCCTCATCAGATCATTGATAAGGATTAAATAAGCTCTGGGAAACTCCACCTGTGACCAACAACCAACTGGATTTAACTCTATTCACTACCACTCTTTGGATCTGGCCACCCATCCAGTTTTTCATCCAGCAAAGCTTCCACCCATCCAAGCCATGAGCAGCCAGTTTCTCCAGGAGGATGTTGTGGGAGACAGTGTCAAATACTTTACTAAAGTCCAGGTAAAAACAGCTTTTCCCTCGTCCACTAAGCAGGTCACTTTGTAAGAGATCAGGTTTGTCAAGCAGGACCTGCTTTTCATGAACCCATACTGACTGGGCCTGATCACCTGGTTGCCCCACACATGCTGTGTAACAGCACTCAGTGATCTGCTCTCTGACCTTCCCTAGCGCCGAGGTCAGACTGACAGGTCTGTAGTACTCTGGATCCTTTCTGGCCCTTCTTGTAGATGGGCATCACATTTGCCAGTTTCCAGTGAACTGGGACCTCCCCAGTTAACCAGGAGTTGGTATGCCTGTTAATACAGGCAGCTTTTAGTCAGTTCAAGCTAGAAACCTACTTGAGTTTTGTGCTACAGAAAGCTGGATGTTAGCTGTGCTTGTCTTAGGTGCTGTAGTACTTAGTAAGTTTCAGACCTCAACTTTCAAGGGTATAGGGGAAGAGTTTAGCATGCTAGAAATACCGCAACACCTTAACTGTGGGTGATCCTGATCTAAAGCTTCATTAAGCGGTCCTGTGTAAGATTAGTTCAGTCATAAAACGCTGCTATTCTGAGTAGAATCAGCATAGCTACTGTCAGCTCTCCATATATTTTACTGAGCAAATTCAGCTACCTGCAGTTCACTGTGCTGAGGCCAGCTTTGGAGTGCTGGACTGAGACAGGGCTAGTGCTGCTTTTATTTGAAAAGAGGAAGAGAGACTGTACACACTACTGTAAAGGAAGTTAGTAGCAAACTGTTCAAAAATTAAAACACGTTTTTATAGAAAAGAGACTTTTTTTTATCTATTACCCTGGGAAGCTTTGCATTGTAAAGGAAGGGAGCTCAGTGTGATACCCTTTCTTTCAAACTCTGATCTCACCTCTAAGGGATTTTGTGTTCTGTTTCCCAGCAACGTGAGCTGCGAGTGCTTGGTCAACCATGTCTTGCATGACATAACACTTAGGTGATTGAAGAAAAAACCACAGCACCCTGCCGGGATGCTTAAAATGCAATCTGTAATTTAGATGTTAAAGCATGCATCGATCGTCGTGCCTGCCCTGCTGCGGTGAGCATTATGTCACTGTCTAAAAATGTCATTTTCCTTGGGATACACAAGGCGGATGAGTACGGCGTTCTACTCCAGAAACCGGCGTGCTCTGGAGTTCCCTCAGCAGGATGCGCGCCCGAAGACCCCTTGCCCTGCGCCGCTGAGAGCCCACTGTCCACTCGTCCCCCGCGGCCGAAGGGCTCTCGCTACGCGCCCCCCCGCCCTGGGCAGTCCTCGCTTCCCTTCGCTCGGTCCCGCAGTCCGCTGGCGGCAGCTGTCTCGCTCACCTGGGCGCCAGGTGAGGGAGGGGCAGGGCGTGGGCGCGGGCGCAGGCGCAGAGCCGCCCGCGCGCACCTGGCGGCGGTTGAGCGGAAGCCGTCGCAGCCCGCTCAGCCTCAGTCTCCTCGCTCCGCGGCCGGCCGGCCTCCCGGGCGGGGCGGGGGCGGTGGAGGACTCCGGGCTCTCCCTTTGCCTGCCGCCGCTCCAGCGGGTTAGTGCCTTCGTCTTCGTCCCGCCGGACGAGGTGAGTTGGGGAGGCGTGGGGAGCCCACTGGCCTTGGCAGAGGGGCTGGGGCCAGCGGCGTCTCGAGAAGCGCGCGGTGCCGCTTGTCTTTCTCTCCACCAACCGTCCGGGGCCGCACGGCGAAACTACAGGCGGGAGGGAGTCGTGGCACGCGGGGTCCTGGGGCATAGGGATCTGGGGCTTGCCCATCGGATGGATTCCCCTCTTCTCCAACTACACACGTTCTCACACTCACACGCCACACACAGTTCGTTCAAGTCTATCAACGCGGCCAGCAGCAGGGGCCTTCCAGCTCTGCGTGCCCCGCTCTGGGCAAACGTGGAACGGGGCGAGGAGCTCCGGCTGCGGAGAAGGGCGCTACTGTTCGTCAGAAGAGCAAACAGGTCTTCGGGAAGTGCGGGCCAGCACCCGGATACACTGTCCAAACCAAAAGTATTGACTGAGGGAGGTGTCTCTTGCCAGTTACTGAACTCGCCCAAGTATTTGTCCACAATACCTCACTGATTCGATTACAGTAGGGTGATGGTTTCATTGTGTATATTGCCAGCTTCCTCTGATCTATTTCATCCTGCATTTCCAACTTCCTCTGGTCTATTTCATCCTGTATGAATTGCTTTTAAGTTACTAGATTATGTCTTTTCTCAAGTAGTTTGTTGACTTTTTTACACAGCAGGTGACAGTACTTAAAAGTATTTTCTTGGCTGTGGAAAACTTACAGGAAAGGTGAATTGTAAATAACCTTAGCATTGTGGAATTACTTTTAACTTCATCTAAAATGTGCTCGTATAAAGCAGTGTTCATTAATGCATGCTTTTGTTTGTTATACAAAAAAGCTTATTGACAATGTGAATTTTATGTGTGCATTTCAGTTTTACATGCTAGTCTACAAAACAGCATCTTAAGAAATTATCTCTTGAGTCTTGACTAAAGCCAGTGTGAGGCTGCAGAGCTGAGCAATAAAGACTGAGACAGGACAGCCAGCTTGTGGCTTTTGGTTTCTTTTTTTAGCTAGGCTTACTCAGTGGCCTGGTCAGTTTGGCATCTGCTACTATCATCTTAAGTCTGCTCAAAAACATAGAGTAAAAATTTAAGATAGTAATTTGGGCTCTCTGTAACTATTTTTGTTGTGCTGTGGGAAGGAGCAGAGTATTAGTTTTCCTGCTCCTTGTAACTGGTATTACCATTTAACTTTGCCCCTTTTGTTAGGGGGGCTGGGGAGGTGGTGGTAGTGGTTGGGGGGGGATAATACCAGTAGAAACCTGAATATCTTCTGTCAAAATAAGAAAAAGATGTAATTGCGCTCTCTGTGACATTTCCTCACAGTCTAGTTCTAGATGACAAATTATGTTGCTTAGAGGCATTCCTTCTTGCTTTGCATAATAAATTTGTTGCCTGGTCTGTCTGTTCGAGTAAGATCTAGTGTAGGGCTTTTTCTTTGAATCAGTGTAGAGAACAATAATGCAAATTGCTGATCAGGTACCTGCCAACACTGATGAGTTTCTCCTCCTAATCTGTTCATTTCTGTGCTTATCTTCTAGAGGACTTGAACGTGCCTCAAACTTCTGGAGCATGAAATGCTAGATTTTGTCCATTTGTGTAAAGCATGATTTTACTTGCTTGCTGTTTTACACTTGTCCAATTTTTTTTTTTTTCTAGGATTTGCTGGTATCATGTGCCATAGGAAATAGTTCTGCTTACAGATGGAGAAATCATGTTACAAAACTACTGACAGTGATTTAGTAATTAAATTATATGGTCAAATTACTATTTATTGTTAGGCAAGATTATTTAGCAGTGAAATGTAACTGGAAAAGAGGCAGTCAAGTGGGGAGAGGAGGAAATTGAAGATGCCTTTGGGAGATTGTGCAAAGATTAGTTTAGCAGTCCTTGATTCAGTAAAGAAAATTTGCTTTGTATTACACTTAAAAAAATAAATTGGAGTTTAAGACCAATTAGGAGGTGTGATTTCAGGCCCTGCACTTAATACTCAGATGTTTTTATTATCTTAGGAATATTACTACAATCAGGAAAACAGCAACAAAAAATTCCCTTGGTTGTGATCCAGGGATTATTTTCTAGAGCTTAAATGAGAATCAGGTACTCATCCTTCAAAGTTGAAATACCACTTTACAGCTTTTTGCTGCTTGTTTGTCATCAGGGAATTTTTGGGCACAGTCTAAAATTGTTTTCAGACACTCAAACCAATCTGACTAAAATAAAAGAAGTTGAAGAGTTTAGTGAAATTTAAATTTGTTCAGTCTGTATTTCTAGGAGTGCAAAAATAAGTCATAAATACCTTTTGTAATATATGGTTAGTGTATACATTTAATATGCTATTTTTCGTCACTGGCATGGTCTGACAAAAATTCTGCTGATTTATCTTGACTTTATAAATAAATATAAATATTATTTATTTATTATTATTTATTATTTTATTATAAATAAATAAAATTATTAGGTACAGTGTTCAGACCAAGCTAGACCAAGTTCAAAGTCATCTGCATGCTGACTATGGTAGTGAGGCTTTCTTGCAAGCCAGAGTTTTTGCAGACAATCTGACATCAGAGTTAGTGGGTGGCAAAACGTAGCGTAGACTGTGTGTTAACACACTACCCATGTGATGTGATTTGAAGTAGTGTAGCAGCTGCTTTTTGGCACTTTTGTAGTACATGTTAGTATTCTGGCTATTTTCTTCCCTTTTTGTTGTTGGTTTTGTTTTGTTTGGAGAAAAAAATAAAATCTGGCTTCTGGTGTTTAGGGCTAATTATTTCATGGTGCCATAAGAATGCAGACTACTATTAGTGAAAATAACACTAATGAACAGAAAATTAAACACTTTGCTAAACAGTCACCTCAGGGAGTTTAATCATCCCACATATTTCTTCAGCATGTCCTGGAGGATGGAATAGTAGCTTGATCTGTGCTTGCCGACAAGTGCTATGCCACAGAAACGTGTGAGGCATTTGTGGGTTGTAAAGATTTGTGGGTGTATGTCTGACTACAAAATTATCCTGGTAAAATCTGTAAGAAAGATACAGCTTTCATGGCAAAAATTCTTTGGACAATCTAGTCTGTGTTCTGGAAACTGCTACTATTTTGTGTGACAAAGAGCTTTTCTCTCACTGTAAGTGATGTTCCTATCAGATATTTTGTCATTGAAACTACACTCAGCATTTCTCTATATGAAAGAAATTTCTGTATGTTTGTAGCTAATGAGCCCTTGTTTGTCCACTTCACCTTAGCTACATGTACTATACCAAGGCTTTTACTCAATTCTTTCTTTAAAAAAGAAACATAATTTGCACTTGTTTCTGTACACAGCATGCTGCCATGTTTGCTACTGGAGTGTACTAATCCACATTTAAAGGGTTAAGTTGTGTTGCTGTGCTGAACAACTCAACTGAGGTGAGTTGTTTTTTCATTTCTAGGGACACAGATGTGGCAGCCTGCTGTAGTTATGCCTGAGCAGCCAGGACAGATGTATCCAATACAAGGAAATATGTTGTCAGAAAGAAGTCGAAGCCTATGTAGGTAAAAGTGAATATACTTACACAGGAAAAATGAATATACTTGCATAGGAAAACAAATACCAGATAAATTGCTCTGTGCCCTTGGTTGCTAATTAGGTTTGCTCATTGTAGTCTTTAATGACATATGTGTCTGAAGACAAATGTATGCAATACATAGGTAGTGTGAGAAATGCTCTGAATGGAACTTAGGTTTTGGTTATTTTTATTTGCAGATATGCACATATTAATGTGTTGATGATGAGTGTTCTAAATATTTTCATAGGCTTAATTTTATAGGAAATAATCCCCCCCCAAAAAAAAAACCCCACCACAGTAATTTAGTTTATGGTTTTGGCAAAACATATATATATATATATATATATATACTTTTGATGTTTTATGAAGAATAGGTTAGTGTGTCAGCATTAAAGCCTGCAACAACATAAATCTGAAATATCTGCTAGAAATACACGGAAGAATTATGTGGCATTTTCTAGTCCATTTTTCCTTTTTGTGGCTTGACATAATGAAGCCAAAGCTCAGGTAGTAAACAGCAAAGCAGGAAAAAAAAATATGGTGTAGTGAGCTTAGCATAAGTAAATATTGCTACATTAATTGAAATGCTGAAGATGTACAATGTAAATCTGATAACTGCAACTTTAAAATTAATTTTACAATTAAAGAGTTAAAATCTTTCTAAGACAGTTGACAGATACATGAGCCATACTGTGTAATTTTTCTACCCTTTGTCTCATCCCAGTCCCTTAAAAGAAACACTTGTAAATACTTGCCTTAGATAATGATTAAGTTCTCAAATTTAAACATCATCTTGGTGTTAAACGGCATTTTTTATAAAGAATTAATTTAACCTCTCTTCTCTTGACTTGTCTTATACCTAATCTTCTTTAAGGCTTAACCTTTCTCTTGCCATGGACAAATTTAAGTTTCTTTACCAAGAGGAAGAGGCCTAGAGAATCTTGGAGAACATTATTGCATGTTTAGTGATGTAAAAGGAATTAAAGGGCAACAATGTTTGGAAACAAACCAACCAGCCAATCAATACTAATGCATCCCCCTCCAATTGAGTGCCTGGTTGACTGCCTGTTGACTATGCAAGAAATATGTTGGCAGATCTCTCTTAATAATAAATACTTAAAATATATAAATACTTGCTTTCTCTTTTTCCATTCAAGGAAGATATATTTGTATGGCTTATTGATTCCTAAGCTTTAAGATTTTTCTAGTATCATATGTGCTTGTGCATGGTGCACAGAGAAACAGCAATGTAATTTTCTTGTTTATGGAGTTACAAATGCATTCCTGTTTAATGCAGAGGCTGCAGACTCAGGCAGAGCCCTTGGAGATTTAGCAATGGTGGTTTCACAAGTTACAATCTTCTTGCTGGGTGCTGAACTGTATATATGTTTAGAGTTTTACATTGTGTATTGCATGCATGCAGCAAAGTTGCAAGGTCATAACTGCAGAGGTGGGCTCTGTGAGAAGAGACCAAGGGCTGACCAAGTGCTGGACACAGCTGTTTCCAGACAGCTCTAAAATGGACCCACTGCTGGCCAAAACTGAGCTACTCAGTGTAGCAGGTGGTGCCTCTGTGAGATGTTTAAGCAAAAGTAAAACATGCTGCACAGCAGCTGTGAGAGAGGAGTGAGAAAAATGTGAGAAACAACTTTGCAGATACCAAGGTCGGTGAAGGAGAGGAAGAGGTGTTCCATGTGCTAAAGCAGATACTACCACGCAGACCATAGAGGAGCAGCAGGTGGATATGCCCTGATGTAAGCTGCAGTCTCTGGAGAGTAGGATCAAGATGCTGGAAGAAACTGACCTGTGGATGACCCATGCTGAAGCAGTGTTTGCTTAAGTACTATACTGCACAGAGAGGACCTGTGTTGAATCAAGGGAAAAGGATAAAGAAGAAGGAGTGGCAGAGACACAGTGTTACAACCCTAATTCTCCATCCCCTCCACACTGCTCGGAAGAAAGGAGATAGAAAAGTTGGAAATTACGAAGTGAAGTTGTAGTAGGTGATTATAGTTTTGTCTTTTGTTTCTCACTATCCTGCCCTGTTTTTAACTCAGTAAACTCAAATCAACAGTAACTCAAATCCATCATCCTCAAGTTTGTCTTCCCTGTGACAGTAAATAAGTGATTACACTGTCCTTGTCTCGACCTATGTACTGTTCCATCTTATTGATGGAATGGAATGATTCATGTTGAGGAGGGTAAGTAAGAGAGTGCTTGGGTGGGCGTCTGGCAAGCAACACAGATCAACCCACCAGACATTGTGAGAAAACAAGGCATTTTTTAATCTGGCAGTTTGGTAAATTGCTTGCAACTCTTTCACCAGGAAAGAAAGGGAAGTTTTTATTCTTAGTCCTGCAGAGTTTGATGTATCAATATTGTAGTACAAAATTTTCAGTGCTAAAGAAAAAAAAAGGGAAAATAATGTGTGAAAAAGAAGTGGACTGGATTTTTTTTAATGTGGGTTTATGTGTGTGGGGTTGTTTGCTTGTTTGTGTATGTGGGGTTTGTTTATTTGGGTTTTTTTTGTTTGTTTGTTTGGCTTGGTTTTTAGTATCTATGTGGTAATGCTGTAATGAGCTTCCTTTCTGCATTCCTGTAACATAGCTCTATGGTAAAACTGCTGTGGTTTAAATGTGTGGGTTTATTACAAAGCTGACATAAGCTTTGAAATAAACTATAATATGAAGAAGTTCAATGTTTAACTTATCCTGAAAATTCTTGAAGGAAATCAAATGAGCTTGTTTTCTGTAAATTCTATCTCTTCCTGAGTAATGTTATTCCATTTAAGAAATGCAGACTCTATTTGTATTTCAAATGATTAAACACAAAAATTAGTGTTTTGCAAATCTGTGATCAGTAGTTACCAAGTAGGAACTAACTATGGCTTTTATCTTTATGGTTTTTATTTCTTTTCTCACTTCACATACATGCAACTTACACAAAAAAAAAAAAAGCCATGCTTTGAATTCAGTCTGGTTGCTATTCTTCTTGTAATATACAGAGAGAATTTAATTCAAATCACTTGTATTCTGATATGTTCTTCATAGTTCCCCATCTTTGAAAGCTGCTGAATAATTGCTTGTCTGTGAAAAAAATAGTGGCAGAGTTCCAGAATGAGGAGATCTCTTTGACATGCTCTCCTGATGAGGTCCAGCAGCACATGCCAGAAAATAGAGTACAAATGAATGAAAAAATACGTGGAATGTTTACTTGATCCTTAGGCTAATTTAACCTACTCCAAAATACCTATATTAAGTCTGCGCTGAACATCCATACAAGATGGCTACATTAATCTAAAAATTTCCCACGTGAAGTCTAATTACTTAGATCTGAAATGATGCTTTTTTTAAATATTGGAAATTTCTGACTTGTTGAAATAATTTAATGGAGAAGTCTTTCCTGTCTTTATAGTTTACTTCTTTTGTGGATCTTTCTTACATTACATTTGAATTTATGATATCTGAAGAACTATATTAAAAAGAAAAAAAAACAACCATATTTTGGGTGTCTTATAGGTTTGATGTAGAGGCGATGCACAGAATGTTTGACAGTTGGGAATTGTGAATTAATTCCTGCCCTTTTTAAAAAAATTATTTTATGTTGTTGAATATTGAAGTATGTTGAAATATTAATTAATACTTTTTGGTTTAATTTACAGGTGTTATTTCAAGAAATGCTGTGACCTGTTTGAATAACATCATTCATAGAAACTTTTGTCTTGTGATAATTTTTTTACAACTAGAATGGCTTTGAAGAAAACACCTAAAGTATTCAAGAAAATTTTTCAGTGGAAACTCTGGAAGTTTAGCATTATTGTGTTAGTCTTTCTGGTATTTTTGTTTTTATTGCAAAGAGAAGTGGGTGTTCAAGACTTTAAAGATGAAACTGGAATTGAGCCAGCTGTTGGAAAGAAAAGTCACGTTTTGGGTCTTGTATTAAATGCAATGAACAATATGAAAGGTGCAAAGCCAAAAATGCAAATAAAAGCACCTGTTAGGCAAACTAAAATTTCTGGAGAGAGACACTGCTTGCCGGGACACTACACTGCAGTGGAACTAAAACCCATTCTAGATCGACCCCCTCAAGATCCTAATGCTCCTGGAGCTTCTGGTAAAGCCTTTAAAACCATCAACTTGAGTTCAGAAGAACAGAAAGAGAAACAGCGTGGAGAAGAAAAACACTGTTTTAATGCATTTGCGAGTGATAGGATTTCTTTACACAGAGATCTTGGACCAGACACTCGACCTCCTGAGTATGTTGACATGTGTATGTCCTGATAACTGAAAAACTTGTCAGAAATGCAGACTGCAGAATGATTTAACTTCAGCGTTAGGTGATAGTTTAGGAAAGTCTCCCAGCTATATACATAATGATTGGCTGTACATAATGATCTACAGTGCCAAAGCCAAGAATGTTTAGAAAGGCTCAATTCTTTCACTGCTTTGAATGTAAAAGAACCACATTTAAATAAGGTTTTCTGCTTTTGCCTTTAAGCTACAATTTCCAGAGTGAATTCTGGAAGTCTGCTAAGTTTTACTTAGGAGAAAACCAAAAATGTTATTTAAACTTTTTCCTTATTTAAACACCCTTTTCTTGTTTTTCTTCCCCATCCTGCACCCCTTTCCCNNNNTTTCCTTTTTGCTCCCCCCCCACCACCCCCCCCCCCCCCCCCCCCCCCCCCCTTTTTTTTTTTTTTTTTTTTTAAGAATTCAGTATTAATACAACCACCAATGTAATTTAATGAATTGGAACAATGAAACATCTCAGCAGCCTTATAGTATTGAAAAATTATATTAATGAAGACTGTAGTACTTGAGCGGAGAGAATTTTGAAAGAGACTACTCATAACCAATGTCAGATTATGTATTCTCAGCTATAGAATAATAGCTTATATAGCTTATAGCTATAGAATAAGAAGTGACAAACCTTACTGAGCTGCTGCTGGGAGTACAACTATCATGTTACACATGATGTGACTCACAATAACCTTTGCTGGAGCACAACCGGTGAGTTTTTGCCTCTCTATTTTGTGAGACAATGACTGTGGTAATTACCTTCGGGACTCTTCCAGTCTCTCAAATGGAGAGGCAATAAGCTGTAAGTGTGCAGTTTATGAATACAGAAATATTGTCATCTTAACTTTCAATCAGGTTTAAAGTTATATTCAGAACCTCCAATATTTAAATGGGTGGAAAATTGTTTCCCTTAAATGGGAAATGTTGCCCAAGGACTATATTGTATTTCTAGAAAATTCTGAAGTTCTGAATTAGATCTATTTTTTGTTGCAAACTCTGCTTTCTTCTAATAATAAATATTTTTCATGTATTTCTGGCTTTCAATAGTAGTAGTGACCTTAACCGATTTTGCAGCTCAGATGCTGCTCTTAGTAAAACAGACCTGAATGCTATATGAAACATATTCAAATGTCTGTGAGACAGAAGCAGAACTGAGTCAGTTGTTCTGAGTGGAATTCTTATTCATATTTTTTAAAAAGTATTCTGTATGTCTTCTCCAGTGGGAGCACCTGTCTGGACTTCAAAACCAGGATAGAAAGTGAAGAAGATGAAATATGTAATATCCATACTTACCAAGCTTTGTACTAGAAATAGAAGAGTTTCTTTAAAGAGTCAAAGTCAAAACTTTTTCTCTGTTTTGTAACATTTGACACTTTCTAATCTGTAGATGTATTGAACAAAAGTTTAAGCGTTGCCCGCCATTGCCAACCACAAGTATTATAATAGTTTTTCATAATGAAGCATGGTCCACTCTGCTGAGAACTGTTCACAGCGTGATGTATACATCTCCTGCCATACTGCTAAAGGAGATTATTTTGGTGGATGATGCCAGTGTAGATGGTAAGAAGTCTTTCTATTTTATATGGATTTTTTTTTTTTCTAACTTTAAGATATGTTAGGATTGCAGATGAATTGGTTAATGTGCTGGTTTGAGGCTAATTGGAATATTTTAATAGAGAAAATTATACTATAGGCTGTGAAAAGGAAACAGTGGTGATGTCTACTTCACTCATAGGCTTGCTGAGATGTTTAAGAATAAGAACTCAAAACATGGATAACTCAGTGTCTCTGGGGCACAGCGCCTCAGTCTAGCAGCTTCTGGCTTTTTTCTCCTCTCTGCTGAGTAATCTCACTAACCACTTTTCTTCTAACTCCCCTGACCGACACTCCAAGCTCACCTCGCACGTAAGGCAAACCTTGGGGTAAGGTATAGGGGTGGGGAGAAGGTGGAAGAGTGGTTGGGAGCCCCTCCTGGGGTCTCTGATTTCTGGGAGGGGTGTTGTGTTTCTGTATTACCTTTAAGTTGTATATACACTATATACAAGAATATTTACAAAAATATATCTGCTTGTATATTGTGCTGAGCTGTAAATATAGCTTCATTCCTTAACTTCCAGCTGGCTGAGTTCTAGTCTGGGTCATTTTACAAGTGTGTGGGCTGGGTAACTCCCAAACCATCACATCATTTATTTTTTTGGTGCCCAACATGGCCCAAACCATGATGTGTTTCATCTCATGTTCTCTGCCAGTCACCTCCTCCTATGCCCCCACCCCTACCAAAACTCAGCCCCTAAAAATAACGTTGAACAGTCAGAAATTGTTTACTGCTTTGATGTTGAGGTAATTCCTGTGATTAGTGTGAATTGTTTATCCTGTTAGTTTGATAATGTAAAATTTTGGGCAGTGACATGTATATACACTGAACCTAAACCCTTCTCTTTCTAGAGTACTTGCATGATAAACTAGATGAATATGTAAAACAGTTTCAAATAGTTAAAGTAGTCCGTCAAAAGGAAAGAAAAGGTCTAATCACTGCACGGTTGTTGGGAGCTTCAGTAGCAACAGGAGAAACCCTTACCTTTCTGGATGCACATTGTAAGTGTGACCTGAAACTATGCCAAGTCTAGTTTATAACACTGTTGTCTTTGATTTGGTGTGACAGTTTTTAAATGAATTGTGAATATTAGCAAGCTATCATCTTTCCAGTTGATATTTTGTATTATGGAAAGTATAATTACAGATGGTGTTTAAAACCAGTGTATGTTGGCTTGCTGTAAGCATGTTAAAATATAGCAGAGTTAAAATTCAGCATTTGCTCCCATTTTCTCCGTAGGTGAATGCTTTTATGGCTGGTTAGAGCCATTATTGGCAAGAATAGCTGAGAATCCTGTCGCTGTTGTAAGTCCTGATATTGCTTCTATAGATCTCAATACTTTTGAATTTAGTAAACCTTCCCCCTATGGGCATAGCCACAACAGAGGAAATTTTGACTGGAGTTTGTCATTTGGATGGGAGTCTCTTCCTAAGTATGAACGTGAAAGAAGAAAAGATGAAACCTATCCAATTAGGTAAATATAATTTAAATAATATTTTAATTCCTTCAGTTTTCACCTTTTTTTTCAGTTGTTTGTTTGTTTGTTTGTTTTAATTATTATGGACAGCAGCTTGACAATTAGCAAGTTCTTGAGATAGAATCACAGAATTGTTTTGGTTGGAAGTATATAGAGTCCAACCATTACCAAACTCTACCACATCTGGTGGTAAACCATGTCACTTAGCGGTACATCATTGCGCCTCCAGGGATGATGATTCAGCCACTTTACTGAGGAGCCTATTCTGGTGTTTCTTTCAAGAAGTTTCTTCTAATCTCTAATCTAAACCTCCCCTCAGCTCAAGGCCATTTCCTCTCCTCTTACCGCTTGTTACTAGAGAGAAGAGACCAACACACACCTCACTACAATCTCGTTTCAGTTTGTTGTAGAGACTGCCAGCATCCCCTCTCAGCCTCCCCTTTTCCAGACTAAACAATCCCACTTCCCTCAGCTGCTCCTCATAAGACTTGTATTTCAGAACCATCTTTGCTGACCAATCACCAACTGAATTTAAGTCCGCTTGCTACCACTCTTTGGGCCCAGCCATTCAGACAGCTTTTTATCCAGCAAAGTATCTACCCATCAGAGCCATGATGGGTATGATCACAAATCTTAGCATTTCAGATGCTTTTTGTAATACTTTATAAGAACTACATTGTAAATTTTAAAGCTTTTATAAATATATATCCTCTAAGTCAGTAATTGCTATGAATATACCATTTTCCAGTATCTGAAGTATCTACAAAAAAGCTGAGAAAAGCTGTGGAAGGACTTTTTAG
>WBNM01046263.1:0-19794 GCA_013399055.1 Ramphastos sulfuratus | reverse complement strand
TGGACAGGGAAAAGAACCACTACAGGGTCAGTGCCCCTCACAGATAACCGCTACCAGACTAGGACCGTTCACCGCCACCACTGCCTCACCGGCCAGAGCAGACGCTTCCGTCAGGGCGTCCTTGCGGCTTGCCCTGCGGCTTGTGCTCGGCACCAAGGCTGTCGCTGCAGTCTCTGCAGCCGCCACTGAAAACTCAGTGGGGATGTGCAGAGCCACATTGCCGTTTACCCCTGGTCCTAGTCGGCCACCTTCTGCAGGACCGGCAGGAATGCGCGGGAAGGGGAGCAACACTCCTCCGCCGTCCATACCCGGTATCGCCAGTCCCGCCGCAGTAAATTCGACAACGACTGGCAGCGGGGGTAGCGGATCCCTGTCGCCGCTCGCAGCGACCCCCGCAGGACACACATCAAATAGAGCTCTCCGTTCGCAGCCGCTGCCTGTACCGAGGTGCGGGCGTTACGGCCGGAACAGGGATGTCTACGCCCGGCAAGAGGACGGAAATGACTTGGGTCATCGCCGCCACCGCAATCGGCACGCCAGCGGGGGGCGAATCTGCTTCCCCGTGGCGCCATCTTTGAAGCGCCGGCCGCGGGACCGGGCCGGGTGCCGGCACGGCCGGAGCCGGCGGTTGCGTTTCTGCAGCTCGCGGATTCGCACCAGGCAGGGAAGAGACCGAGGGATGCGCCAGCTCCGCTCTGCTCCATCCCTCCTGCTCAACCACGGCAGTACCGTGCCGTGGGTCAGCCCAAGCCGTGGCCGCTTCGGGGATGGGGGGCCCGTATCAGCTTCCTCGCCCACCTCAAACCATGCAAGTCGCTGCCTGCCGCTCGCTTCTACCCCCTTTGCCACCCAAGAGGGGAGCGGCTCGCTCCTCCAAGTCGCCTCCCTCCAAACGTCCGCGGCCGCCACCACACCGCAGTTCCAACCGGCAGGAGCGACGAGCGCTTGCTCTCAGCAGGCTTCCTTACCGCTTCCCCGCCGCTTCTGGATAGAGAGCGAGCTTAAGAGAAGCGTGAAGCACGTTCTAATGAGCCAGACTTAGGGACGACAAAACCGCACTTACAACGACAATGTTCACATGCAGAAATACCCCAAGGTATGGCTCTAGCTCACTAACATCTTCCTGAATTCACCTGCAGTTCTCCATCACAATTTCACTGAGGGGCACCATTTCTAACCTTCGAATCTGTATTTCTCCAAACAAAACCACAACCATCCTCTGCTACCAATTAATTCTGTCGGTTTTTTTTTTTTTTTTTTTTTTTTTTTTAAAGAGCAAACAGAATAAGGTGGTCTCAAATGAAACGGAAAGAAATACAGAGTTACATTTGAAAAGAAAGATACAGAGAAATTACAGAGCACATACAGGATGCATGACAACCCCCTTAAACCTTCCCCCCAAGCCAAACCAAACTACAATCCCCAATGCTCCTCTTCTGTCCCCCCCAGCGCCTCTGCCACCCACAGGCCCAAACAAAGCCTCTGCAGCCATAATCAGGTCCACTCCTTACTTGTTTACCTAGATAAGTAGATCCAGCCAGAGACAGCAGGCAGAAGGGAGAGAAAAGGAGCCTGAGGTGGCCTTGCTGCTAGTTTATAGAGAGATAGCAGAATTATGGGATTGAATAACAATTTTATACTTTCCTGTATCCACTCCCTGGACTCCTGCAGTCCCTAGAGGATTTTTAACTCTATGGTTTGCAAACCTACAACAATGCACTTTTGACTACGTCAAGCTGGATCTAAAGGAGCTTTCAGACAAAAGTGACAGTAAAATTGACTTACAGAACGCATGTGGAGATTGTTAAAACAATTACATCAGCAGTATTTTTATTTATAATTATTTTAACTAATATTTTGTAATTCCAGTATCTTTCTATATTGTATTCTAGTATTTTTCTGGTTTAATGCTGTTTGAAACAAAAAGTTGCTGCATGAAAAAAATACTGTCTTTAAAAACTTCCTCCATTTTGGAAACTGGACAAATCATAGAAACACAGGATGTTAGAGGTTAGATGGCACCTCNTCTCCTCTGCACTGCCCTCCAACAGATCAGTCCCCAACCCATACTGGTCCATGGGGTTGTTCTTTCCCAGATCCACACTTGCTTTCCTTGTCTTTCATTAAATGTCTCCCTGTCCAATTCTCCAGCCTGTCCAAGTCTTGCTGAATGGCACAATTAACAAGAAGCAATACCAGAACTAGTTGGTTGCTGTAGGTCACAAGGGTAGCACTTACCTGAGTGAGTATTTGTACTTGCATCTTGAGTTTCTGTTTGGTTTTTTCCTGTAGAAGCCATGTAATGTAGATCTGCTGAAGTAGTAATTGCTTCTCGCATGGTGTCTAAAATGTGATAACACACAATAGGTTTATACAAATAATCCAAAAATTACAAATCTGTGAAAGCAATGCTATTAACTCAAAACTATGTGCTCCAACAGATTTTTTGTGGTGTAATTTTAACCTTTCTCTATGCATACATCAAGAATGATTTCAAGTTTGAGAGACTACTTGTGTTACCTAAATATGCAACTGTATGGAAACTGACAATGTTGTACTGGATTAAAATCAAGGCTCAGTTTACTTTTAAAATTATATATTTTACTATGCTGTACAATAACAATTTGTTCATATTTTTAAAAGGGGGAATTATTTATGAGATGTATACCTTTATTTCTTTATTGATGATTGTCTAGAGCTCTGCAAGCCAGTATTTCTCTAATTTCAGCAAATGGACTGCATGTTGATCTCTGAGAAAGACTGTGCTAAGGTATTAGAAAGAAGCAAATCTTTCTATAAGTGTGGTTGTCAGTTTGCTAACTAGAAATATTGTTAATACTCAAAGGAGCCTTAAATTTCAAGTAATTAGAATGTGGAGGAATATATTTATAAATAAATACAACTATTTAGAATTTGCAAGTACTGAATCACATGAACAGAAAACACTTTGAACCACAGCGTTACTGTAATTCACTCAGCACTTTATTATTTCACGAAGTCCACTGTTTATAAACATAAATACAAGACTAATAAAGAAAAAAAAGTACTTCTGTAATTTTCAGAACTGTTTTGAGCTTACAGATAATTGGTATGAGAGTTTAAATTTGCCTGCATTTCTCACCACATAAATCCCCTTAAAAACTGCGCATCCAAAAGAACAAGTGAGATCTGTTTTACCTCATGAGGGGTTTTCTTGATTTTCTGTGGAAAAGACCTCCTAAACCATTACGTTTGTATTGCTCACAGACAACACAACTCAAGTTGATGAATAGAGTTTCCCTTTCAAATCTAACATATTTCTGTTCCTTGATTTATTTTATTTCAGCACTAAAAGAATAAAAAACACTTACACTTGCTCACTGAATCAAAGAAATTGTCTGGAAGGCAAGACGTGGATTTTGCTTGTTGATCCTAAGATAAGGAGAAAAAGAATTATCCTTAAAAATAGTTCCAATGCCAGTTAAATACTTTGTGGTGCTCTTAACTTTCAAATGGACCTTGTTTGATTTGGAAAAAAGTAATTGTTGTAACTTGTTATTGTAATTGTTTGGAGTTTTTTTTTAAACACCCTTTTAAAATTCTTCAGATTACTAAGTAACATTCTCTTCTGTATGTACCCTGGGGTGATCTGCAGTAACACAAATTCCTCATTGTTCTTCCAGTATACACTATTCTCTTCTGTAGCTGAATTATCTCCCAGGTCTGGTAAGGCTTTACTCACTGCCTAAGGAAGTCTCAGAGAAGGGATGGATCAGAAATAGAGCCTGCTGCTCTGGGTAGCAGACTAGTTTTGAATCTGCCAGTGTTCTAGCTTGAAAACAGGTACTTGCAAGAATAACTCCCAAATATATTACAATATATAAAAATGGCCTAGGCAAATAAATATTCGAAGTGCATAAATGAAAACCTGGCTGGAGGAAGACTTTTCTCTATTTGTTGGCTAAGACAGATACCTTGTGCTCTCCATCTTTACTATTGTAAAGGTCATAGAAAGCCTATAAAAAGAGCGATGGCTGGATTGTTTATCCTTCCATCAGTACTAGGCTATATCGATCTTCTTTTTTAAGCAATTAGCATTTGTGTATAGATTTACTTCAAATACAGACAAACATCCTATCAAAACAGACAACTTCATGTCCCAGGAAAAACACCTTGGAATACTTTACAAAAATCAATCTCTTCTTTACAGGAAATGCAAGTATATGAATGAAAGGTATGTACTATTTCTAGGCTAGAGTTTGGAAGAGATTTAAAGTCATGTTTTGGTTTACAGGTTCCTTCTTTCTGAATGGAAAAAGGCAAAGAAAAAATTTTTTTTCCTGTACCACAGTCCCTGATTTGACAGTCGCCACTGTATCACCAGTGCTGGTGATGGTGTCATCTAGGCAGAAGGACACACTTGGTTTCTTCTTTTCCTCCTTCTCTTCCATTTCTTTCTTAACACGTCTCTTTTGTCTGTTGAAATAGTAATCATATTATTATATTAATTACAAATTAAAAGAACTGCACTGAAATTAAAATTCCTATTAAGAACTACACACTGAGATAAAGCTGAAAAAGACAAGCACATCTATTACATACAGACCAGTTCAAGGCACTACTTTTGTCTAGCAGAAATCTACATAAAATTCTTGTAGGAACCCATTAAAATACCTAACAAACACCAAAAATTTGTTAACTGTCTAGTGAGCTACTTATAATCAAATAATACAAATTGTGTAACATTCTATATCCACATTTTGTGTTTAATAATATAGTCAGTACTATATTATATATGCCTGTAAGGAACCTATAAAGAAATATTTCAGCACAAAACAGACCTCTGTTATCACTGAAACTTTCTAATTAACTATTTTACTAAAAAAAGATAAAAATTTCCTTTAATCTCTGCAAAACAGAGTATAAAACAACCGTAGCTTCAAGCATTTCGGCTATACTATCAAAACAAGTATTCTAAACATCAGCTGCAATTACTTATGTATGAATTGCTCTTCACCCTAAGAGTCTTACAGTCTGTCCAACTACCACAGTTAGAAGCACTATCATCTGAAGAAAGTGTTCAGATCTAGATGCATTAACTGTCCCATAGAAAAAATGTGAAATGTCAGGGATTCATCCATGTTACGTGAAAAATGTACAAAGAGATGCGTGTGTAATAAATAAAATCTCAAAAGTAGTAACATACCTAACAAAATAAAATTAAATATCCCCTCACCACATATTTTGCTGATCATTGTCTGGATTAAAAAACAGTCTACACTTTAAAGAATGTTATCCCCTTCTTGAAGATTACTACTAACAGAGACAATATGCAGAGCAGACAGTAGCATATAAAGATTAATTGTGTAAGTAGCTAAACATTTCACACACAGTATATGGCAAACAGCTAGGTGACAAGAAGACTTTGAGCCACAGATACTACCACTATGAAAAACATCTCCCCTTGAATCTTCCTATCAGCCTGGTAACTGCAACAACCCTTTCATGCTGTAATGCTATACTTCTCCTGCTGTATCTTTACCATTACTTGCTATTTTGTGCTCCTCCCAAGAGAATCACAGCTAATCCCACTTTACTTGAAGCTGCTTCAAAAACTCCCATGGATTTCAAAGCTAGAAGGTATAGGTTATCATAGAATCTTTCACATGAAGACACACTTTAAAATTTTGGCTTGCCTTTTTGTGTTACTCTGCATATCTCTTAGTTGAAATGGTTCAACATCAGTTTTTAGTAACTGGATAGGGTAAGTTTGGTCTTGTCTGGAGGTAGTACTGAGCACAGTATGGCTCTGGTGGCGTTGCTCAAATGCAATGACATCTTGAAGTGGAATGAATTTTGGTGCCTGAAGGTGTTCAGATAGAGAGAAAGAAGGAAAAATGAAACAATGACATGGGAAGCAGAGCAGGGAAAAACAGTCGGACTGGATAAAAAGAGCAGGTCAAGTTATACAAACACAAATCCTGTAGTGATTTGTAGAGAAGCTGAAAATGTAAATGAACAGCATCATATCGGAATTTCAGTTAATGTGTTTATGTGCAAACTACTTTCAGAGTAAACAAAAATACATAATTTTTTTCTGCTGAATGTATTTCACTAGTATTTGCATTGATGTTGTTGATGATGAAACTAGAAACTGAGCATGTAGACAAAAAACTGAAAAGCACCTTTCAAGGGAAAAACACTTCCACTGTTTTCAAATGGAAGGCACAAGCACATGAGACTATCAGAACAGCTTACAAAACATCAGGTTCTCAACATTCAGAAGATAAGGCTTTTTTTCCAAGTATTCTCTGTCCTTACAGAAGAGGATTTCTTACTGCATTCCTCCTATTTCTGTAAACAATGCTACTTAAATTCCTGTAAAAACAGAACTATTTTTCACCACATACATCTTACCCAGTATTTTACATAGTGAACTCCTTACATCCATTACTAATGTGCTGAATGTTGATTAACTATGGAGTGTGCAATCAATCCAAATTTCACTAAAAACTTTCAAGCTTGCAGCCTGCCTCATACTGGTATACCAATATGACAGTACCCTAATTTCAGATCCCTTTTGGTAGCAGTGCTGAACACTTTCTAATTCCATAATCTGGAAATGTTACCTTATTTTCGGTGACATAATCACGACACTGAAAAAATCCTACAATTTAGATAAATAGATTACCAAAATCCAGTACCTTCTTTTTTTGACATAAATTAGCATGGAGTAGTGACATTCCTGTATGCTGTAGTGTTTCTCTGCAGTCAGTCTCCTTTGTTGCAGGCTTAACAGTAGTAGTGAGTGGCTGTCTTAGAACTGGTAGGAGGCTAGGTACTGGGTCAAACCGCAAGTGCAACAGTGGAATACCAGCAGGGTTCTGAGTCATCAGTGATTTGTCCATATTCAAATCTGCAGAGAACTCCTGCTGAGGTGAAACTCTTTGCTGTCCTTCATACTGATCTAGGTTAAGGTGCCTGGGAGGTCCCTTATGCACTGTTTCTGCCCATCTTTTCTCTTCCACATGCATCTGCTTTGGGATCTCAGGATCACCTCTACTCATATTCAGATCTTCTGAATTATTTTTTCTTGGTGTGTATGATGACTGATGGTTCTGTAAGGCATCTGATGAGCTCCAAGCTACTCGAGGTACTAGGGGTGGTCTGGCTGATGACATTTCTATTGGATGCAAAAATGCTGGTTTGAAATGACAGTCTGATTTAAGTTTAAGCAAAGGAAATCCACATGAGTAATTAATGTTTTTTTCAATAGGGATAAGCTTTGGTGTTTTCTGGGTAGCTGAAGAAGCTAGGAGATGAACTGGTTTAGCAGGTGTTGAAGAATGCAGATCTTCAGACAGTGGCATAAATCCTGTTTCTTTGCTATGGTTTTCCAAGCGGCTTAATGAAACATTCTCATCCATACGATTCTGTATCAGAAAAGCAAGCAAAACAGCATTTACAAGTACCTTTAAATGGCAACTGTGCACAAAAATGCTATAAATCTTTTTTGACTGCACCAATCACTACAAAACACTTCCCAATTTAACAGGACAGATGACACTTCAATATACGTACTTTTACATGGCCATTGCTGCTTTCATCTCTTAAACTATCCCTTGGTTGAACATCAGAGCTGTTTTGATTAGGCTTTCCATCAACTTCTTGAGTGGGCTGATGTGTTTTCGAAGAGCCAGGCTGCCTGCTGTCCAACTGAATAGACTGATGCTGTTCCAAGATTGGTTGCACATTTGGCAAATTGGCAAAGGATGACTGTACTATTTGCATTAAACTCGTGAAGTTGATTTGCTGTAGCTGAATACACACATAAGAAGTTAACAACTTCAACAGGAATTACAGCAAGAATTCTATGTCTAGGGATGTTAGAGTTGTTATTATAGGTGACAAAATAAACAATACTCCAAAATTTCAGCTATAATTTGTATGATTGTTATTGTACTGGACTTTAAAGACACAGTAATAACTCCTACAGACAGTTTATGTTAAAGCAAGATGAATTATTTCGCTTTTTTGCTGGAGTTTAAGTAAATGAAAGGTCACATAAAACTGTCTCAATGTACTAACAAAAAAAATCCTGGAGTACAGGCAAAGTTATTACAGCTTCAGAATTTGTCTTAAACTATACTACGAAAGCACACTTCGTTACATGAACTAAAATATGCTCAAACGTTCATTATTAACTAATTTTTGAGAGTCAAAAGCTCGAGTTAAGGCAAAAGATGTTTTCACAGTGGTTTATGTGACACTGGAGATCTCTTTCAAAGCCAACCACACACAGTGTATCTTTAAAAAAGTAACTGTCTCCATAGTTTTAAGTAACAGTTTGTACTGTGAATGCTATTTTCAGTCCTGAGTTGCTCTCACCTGAACTAACTTCCACATTTCATCTTCAAGCATCTTCTTGACAGTTCCTGATGTGTTTTGTTCCTCTTCTGTAGGGACTTCTTCCCTACAATCTTCTTGATTCTTGGCACAAATGGAAGTATTGGAGGTAACACTCTCCTTAGTTGACACAACTGTCTGAGATGGCTGACCATCACTTAGAGAAATCTCCGTATTACTTCAGAGGGAAAAGAACAAAACTATGAAAAACATTCATAATTCAGAACACCTATACATGTTTGTCTTAAATCAATACAGGAAAAAAAAATAGGTACTTTGTTTTTCTAAATCATAAGCAATTTGTAGAAACGATTTAAAAATTAACACTGCACAAGCATCACTGGAGAATGCTTCCAAATGTACTGAATGAAAAAAACAGTAGTGAAGACAGAAGTTCTATCTGATGTTTTAGTCACAAGGGTATATGAAATACTATCTTCACTGGAGATACACATAGAAAACAATTACTTGATAGAAAGAAGGCCTTGTTAGTCATAAAAATAAACAGTTGATGGAAAACGAAGACAGACATTATTAGCTGAAATAAAAGAGATGGCAGATTCACTTAATTAGTTAAATCTGCCTCTGTGTATTTGGAATCAAAAATCAACAACAAAATTTTAGATGAGAAAACAATTAAAATAAGATGTAAGTGATAATACAATATACTGAATTTTCTCACAGAGATACTTAGATCTTTTAGCAAGTAAAGACTATTAAGTAGATGAAGTCCATGTAGAAGAGTGCGCTATGGTTTACATTGAATTATAAATAAAGAGAAAGACCTTATCTACATCAACAAAAATTGTCCTAAAAGACACTTCTCTGTTGAAAAAAAAAAAAGTTGACATTGCTACAGGTACTCATAGTTCAGAAATCCAACATTTTCCCCATTTACAGAAATATTATGTATATATTTATGTGTAACTAGCAATTGCTGTAGGATGTATGCATTTTAATAATTTTATATGAACAGGAATGTAAGTTTCTTGGTATTAATATTATGTAATTATGATCATTCTGTCTGGAACCGGAAAACAAAAGTATCATTTCTCTCGAAATCCGATAGCTCTGAATTAACATTTTTCACTTATGGTATTCCAGAGAACACACAGGAGTACATCATCCTCAAGGATTACCATACAGAAAGGGTCCAGCAAAAGCTACTTAGTACTACAGTCTGCAGGTACGGTATTCCATACCTGCACATACTCTGTAATCAAACCTACATACTTCAGACTGAAAATACAATAGGCACAGGGTTTTCTTTCTATTTTCTAAAATATTGTAGGTTTATTTTACCTGGGAAGTTTTGCATCCTGTTCTGAAGAGAATGAGTGAGAAATGGCACTAGGAACAACCTCAGTCATGCTATAAAGAAAGAAAAAGTAAGTATTGTACATACTAGAATAAATTGTAAGATGCTTATTTTCGTTTTATAGATTCTTATACGTGGACATATAAATACATTAAAAAAGTTCCTGACGAAGTATTAGCATGAGATAAAACACCTGAAAGCCACATGAACAGAGCTATATTGATCTGCACTGCTTCAATTACTACATTAGGCTGCAACTTGAGCAGGCAAATATTGACATTCATGCTTTGTCTCCTAGCAATCAGAAACTGACTCAAACAAAAGCACTGAAAAGGTTCTGTCTATTCAACACTAACAGCAGGCAAAAAAAAAAAAAAAAATAAGAGAGTTGATTTCAGCTGACAAAAAAGAGAAAAATCCAATTTAAACAATACTGTTAATATATAATCACAATCTGCATTTTAGAGGGAAAAAAAAAAGGCCAGTATCACAATAAATCCTTGAGAGACCTCTTAAGTGTAATTATTCTTATTTCAAACTGGAAAATATATTGGCTTTAAACAGTATGGGTTTCTAAGCCTTCCTAGAGTTAGGGCATTTAAAGTTGTCACAAACACAATACATACACAGAAATATTTATGTGCTATCATAATTGCCTATCAGAGGAAAAAGTGTCATTACTACAAATTTGTTGGACCCAAGAAGAAAGCTAATTGAAGTAATAAAAACAGGTTGAGCTTTTTCTGTCACTAAAACAAATTAAAAAAAAATTCAATTGATCAAGATTTCTCATGGTAAACACAACAAACCCTTTGTTTACAGAATATATTTTTTTTCCCTTTAGAAACCTTCAGAGAAATCAAACTGAGCAGTAATCTATTCAAAGAGACAACATGACAATCAGGTTTGTGGACTGTATCTATAATTTTATGTGCACTATACTATGAATATATTTATAAATTTATTAATAAATATAAACATAAATATAAACGTGATATAAATATAATAATAAATATAAATAAAAATATTTAAAAAATACATATTACATAACACACATTTAAAAAAATATCATAATGAAGTAAATTCTTAATTTGTGTAGCATACCTCCCTCTTTTCAGGAACTTAGAAGCTTAATGCACACATTTGTTTTTATCTCACCTTCTGGTTCCTAGACACTAACCTCTCTTCTAAGTTCTGTAAATAAATTACCTATTAAAATTTACTAATATAACAACTCTTCATCTGTATCTACCCTGAAAATGCTGCTCCTATTACTGGTATGTAGAAGGACCTGTGTATCTGAAAACTTTTATTCTATACCCTTTTCTGAGATAAAAAAATAGTACACCTTCCCACAAACTATGCCTCTTTTATTGCATCTTTACAGTTAACGATGCATCCATACAGCACTTTGTATATGTCAAATGCCTACAAATGTGAAATAGAAGATGACTGAAATTTTGTTTTGAACTGTAATTCTATTGCTATAAATAGCAGCAAGAACTCACTGAGACTTCGCTGGATGCCATAACTAACAAAAATATATTTTTAAGCAAAGTTAAAAGGGAAATTAAAACAGCAAAAAGGTATTGTTTTGTCTTACATATTCAGTTCGGCTTTTCCTTCCTTTGTTTCCTCTGCCATTTGATCTTCCTGGGGTCTGTCTACATCTGAAATAGACACCTGCTGGAATATAAAAAGATGTACCTGAACTTGTAAATTCTAGTATCCCACTTCTGCTTTAATTATTATTTTATTAGCCTACAGTAAAGATACTTTTGATTAATCCATCACTTGAAAAAATTTGAATGGAAAATAATCAAAATTACTTATTGCCAAAGGACAGCTACAGATCAGAAATAAAGAATATCCTACTGATTCATTTAAGCATCTTTTCTGTTTTTAAAAGTCAGTATGATGTTTATTTTTAAATTCATATCCATACAGTACCCTGTAAACATACTGTTCTAATCATACNGATGTTAGGAGGAAGTTCTTTGCAGTGAGGGTGGTGAGGCACTGGCACAGGTTGCCCAGGGATGTTGTGGCTGCTCCCTCTCTGGTGTTCAAGGCCAGGTTGGATGAGGCCTTTAGTGACCTGTACTAGTGGAAGGTGTCCCTGCCTATGGCAGGGGATTGGAACTAGATGATCCTTGAGGTCACTTCCAACCTTACCATTCTACGATTCTATGATTCTACCTCACACACCCTAGGTAAATATGAAAATGTTGAAACAGCTTTATTACAGACAAACTATCTACAAACTAAGCAAATGAAACAAACGCAGGATTTTACATGTCACAGATTCACAACAGCAAAATGCATTGTAGGACTGAAGACCACCACACATCTGCTGTTTCTAGTCCCATTAACAGCACTGATTCTAGAGTGCTACAGGCATGGAAATGAATAGTGTTGAAATTCACATTTCAGTATAACAACCCTTGGCCAATTTCAAAGAAAGGAGGTTTTTGATCAAAGATGATGCATTAAAAACAAGGCTCCTTTACATACCTAAGCTGAGATTTCAGACAGGAGGAAAATAAACATCTTTGTAGAATTAATTTTAAAATGAGTGAACAAGGGATAAACTCCCTGCTTAATCACCCTGTGACAACTTCAGAGACAGCACACACTTTTAAGGTAAATAAAAGTTGTTAATACAGCTTTTTAGTAGAACAAAATATACATGAAAGTCTTGTGTATTTAGCAGAAAGCTGAAAGCTGCCTGGGGTACTTTTATGCTTTTCTATATATGTATGCATACATAATCTTTCGTATTTATATATAGTGTTACACATTCCATAGATTTAATGTGATTATATATATATACACACACACACACACACACGTATGCATATATATGTATATATGTATTACAAATATAGGCATACAATTAAAAAAAATAATCAGTCTTCAGAATTCCTCACAGCAGATCTCACTTTACTGCTGTTTAAGTATTTTTGACTTCTATTATTGATTTAAGCAGTGGAAAAAAATCATCAATCCTAAATGCTTGAAGTCCTCAATATTTTAAGTATTTCGAGGCATTCAGGGTATTTGGGAAAGAGTATTCACAACAATGTGATACTTCTATGCATGAAGGTTAACTTGCCTTTCCTCTTTGATCTTCCACAGGCTTGATCTTGACTGAGCTATTAGAACTCTCCGGAGTTTCATATGGCTCCTCAACGAACTCTACAAAAGAAACACAGTTACTTTAAATCCAAATACTACGTGCTATATGAACAGCACTGTTATGTGATTATTGCCAACTGATCACTCTAAGCTCCCTTTTTCCCTAGTGAGGGGACAGGGATTCAGAGATGTCTCAGTAACACTCAGTAATGGGTGTTACTACCAGCGATGATGCATGCCCTTGAAGGAAATTCATCGTAAGAATATGATAAACTTAATCTATGCACTCTGAGCTCTTACAGTTTTCAAATCCTGATTTACACAGTTGCATGGAGACTTTTGGAATGAAAGTAAATGAAAGAATGAAGTATGTTAATGTACATTGTACTCAGTAGTAATGAACAGCTGAGTAAATGAAAAATTCATCAGAAAGTATGGAAAAGGTAATTGTATAGAAGTTAATTGTAAGATACAAGAATAATTTCAGCAGAATAATGAAAACTTATTTCCACTTGTTTTTATTCAATAAAAAGAGGGACATCTAATCCTATTCCAGCAAAACTCCTATGGTTTTGTATATCAGTAGAGGCTATACTACAAAAACAAACCTTCTATTTCTGATGTTTCATCTAACTCTTCCTGAGAAAATACTTCCACTTCCTTAAGATCTCTGGTCATATGAGGTACAGAATACTCCACACAATCAAGGTTCTTCTCATCAACACATTTTGACTTTGTAGACATTCTGGTAATTGGGATAACAAAAGGTAATTAATAACAGATTTACAAAAGTATCTAACAGTTTTAAGTATGTCTTTTCTTTCAGACTGAAGGCTAGTGAGCAACTGTAAAATAAACTCTGCTGTAATATAATTAACGTTTGTACAAATTTTCTCTCTCTGAATTTCACTTAAATCAGGATTAATATTATTTTCAGATACAGCTGTGATATTTTAAGTTATATTAATGGTGTAATATTTCAGATGGACTGTTTCCAGGAAAACATAACCAAACACAATCTCTACGTTTACAAACCAACAGCAAAGCATAATTCATTTCATATGCAACAGCTACATTGTTTTCTTACCTCCTATCTCTAGGCAGGAGGTACCTGTGCTGATTTAATATGCTCCATGCAGCTGTAAAGGATATGCATGACTTTGACTTAGTATTCTAAATCACTCATGTATGTATGACATAAGAGACACAGCAGAACACAAAGTAGAACTCTTTGTATGTGTGAACATGGTGCTCACTTGAGGAGTTGCAACCAACTGAAGTCTAAGGTTAAAAAAAGAAAAAAAAAAAAGAAGAAAAAAAAATTACCCCAAATCAGTTTCACGAAGATCATCATAGGCTTTTACAGTCTGGACATCAAGAGGAGGATTGGCCAGTATGGAAGAGCCTTCATCAATACTACTTTCTTTCTCTGTGCTGGATTGGGCTTCTGACGGAGGTGCACATTCTTTCGGATATTTACTATCCGGACTCTTAATAAAACCAATGAAAATTCACTTGTTTAAAAAAAAAAAAATCTGAGAAAACAAAACCAGCTAAAAACCCAAAAACCTCAAAAAACCCAAACCAAATCCAAACCCTAAACACAAGAATGATATCTATACGAAGATATATAGTAAGACTTGACCTTCATAACATGTAACACAAAACTCTAAAGCTATGACTGAAGACAGTGTAAGAGGCACAAAAACATACATAATCAAACAGTTAGATGGGTGTGCAAAATTTTTGCACTAAGTTTTAAGTAAAATATAGGGGGTACTTCCCAGAAAACAGAAAGTACAAACCAACCCCAAATGTCTCCTGAACCGGGAGAAAAAAGCCTTCTCAAAAGCACCCCACAACCCTCTTCCCTTTAAAAGAGAAGTGATCCAGTTGCCTCTAAATATAAAAAAACACTAATCAGGTTCTTCTGGCAATTTCTCATCTTATATTAACACACATTCTTCAACTCTGTGCAACAGTGCTAGACAGAAATTCAAAGCTCACTCTTCACCAATCTTTAGCCAGTTTAAATACTCCAATTAGATCCTATATGCACTGTCCTCAAAGACAAATTAATCTAAATTCAGGTCTCCTCAAAGAAATTATTTCTTTAATCTTTGTCTTCTACTCTATCTCCAAAACAAGGTCTCCTTTCCTCTCACAGAATCAGAGTGCATTTGCTTGGAAGGGACCTTCAAAGGTCATCTAACTCAACCCCCTGTAGTAAGCAGGAATAACCCCAACTAGACTGGGTTTCACAGAGCACCATCAGCTCTGACCTTAAATGTTTCCAAGGCTGGGGCCTCCACCACAGATTCACAGTTTGCATCAGGTTGGAAGGGACCCTTAAGTCATCTTCTCCAAACCACCTGCAACAAGCAGGGGCACCAAGTGGAACAAGCTGCCCAAGACCACATCAACTCTCATCTTGAATGCCTACCTGAGCAATCTGTTGCAGTGTTCCACTGTCCTCACAGAAAAGAACTTCTTCCTAATGTCTCATCTAAATTTATCCTGCTCTAGTTTAAAACCATTGCCCATTGTCCTATTATCACATGCACTTAAAAAAAGGTCCTCTCCAGCTTTCCCGTAGCCCCCTTCAGACAGTGGAAGGAGGCTATAAAGTCTCCCAGGAGCCTTCTCCAGGCTGAACAACCCCAACTCTCGCAGTTTGTCTTTGTAGGAAAGTTGCCTCATTCTCATTGTGGCTCTGCTCCAGACCCTTTTCCATTAGGTCCATGTCCTTGGGTTGAGGGCCCCATTCTTCAAAGATAACATCTAACCTAAACAGAATGGCCAAACTGGTAGGAATCCAGTGGTATATATATATATAATGTAGTATTCAGGTAAATTAGTTACATTTTAAACAGTACTTCTAAAGATGACTTCCATCTCCAACCAAAGTATTCTTGGAATGTTCAATTCTCAATGTTCCTGCAATGCTTCTCGTCTCCTAGCAACACTCTTGTGAGACCCCACCTGGAGTACTGTGTCCAGTTCTAGAGCCCTTATTACTAGAAAGATATGGATGTGCTGTAATGTGTCCAGAGAAAGGCCATGAGGATGATCAGAGGGCTGGAGCTCCTCTGCTATGAGGGCAGACTGAGAGAGTTGGGATTGTTCCATCTGGAGAAGAGAAAGCTCTGCAGAGATCTTACTGTGGCCTCCTAGTATCTGAAGTGGCCTACAAGAAAGCTGGTGAGGGATGTTTTAGGATGTCAGGTAGTGATAGGACCATGGAGAATGGATCCAAGCTTGAGGAAGGCAGATTTAGATTAGATGTTAGGAAGAAGTTCTTCACCATAAGGGTGGTGAGACACTGGAACATGTTGCCCAAAGTGGTTGTGGAAGCCTCATCACTGGAAGTTTTTCAGGCCAGGCTGGATGTGGCTATGGGCAACCTGATCTAGTGGGAAGTGTCCGGGCCCATAGCAGGGGGTTATAACTAGGTGATCCTTGAGGTACCTTCCAACCCTGACCATTCTGTGATTGTCTAATATTCCACACTGCACTGAAAACAGAACAAGGCAAAAAGATGTGATTTTCTTTACAAGCACAACTAACTCACACTTACTCTCTTTCTTACCTTACATTTTATGCTCTCCGCTTGAGGTCCACCTCTGTTTAACTGCTCTAACAGCCACAAGGAAGTAAGGACAGCAGCTGCTGATGTTTTCACGTGTATCATTGGAAGAATCTCTTCTGAGTTTTGTTCACTGGAACCACAGAGCTGCCTTTTATCAGACCACCTGATCATCCACTCAAGTAGTTTTGCAATATTGCTCAACTTACCTATCAATTCTATAGCTAGTTCTTCTCCTGGTACAGTATCAACTGTGCCAACAGTTTTGTAAATGTACTGAGAAGTTGCCTGAGTTTGCAGGTTAGAGTAAGTATGGTTAGGAAAGGCCTGGCTTGGTGGTGCAACAGTGACTCCATGATTGTCATTCTGAGCTCTGTAAATTGACTTGTGTTTTAAACCAAATAATCCTTCATTAAGTCCTTTCATTAGGTTACAGGGAGAAGGTTCTGTGGTCTGTACAGTGGACTGTACGACTGTTGAATCTTCCAAAACAGGCTGGTTTTCCTTACAGACAGATGCTGTTTCAGAATCACATGGTACCAGGGTGACAGCATAGCAGGACCCTGCTCTAAATACATTTTTGCTTCTAGTTTTGCTTTGTCGACGTTTTAGTGTGGTATGAACATCAAAAAAGAGAGAGTTTAATTCATGATCACGAAGAAGTCCAGAAAAGCTAGTAAGAAATGGAATTCCAAGGGCATTGTACTTTAGCAGGTCTCTCTCAAGAATATAGCTTAAAAAGAGTTCTAAAAAAGTAACAAATTCATCATCATCACGTTCAAATTCCCATGCACCAACTACAGGCAAATTACACTGATGATGAACATCTTTTCCATATGCTTTGTCTTTAGGATTTGTTTTCCTGTTCAGAGCTTTCATTTTGTTTGTGGTATTTTTGCTACAACTTTCTCCTTGTCTCTGATGTTCGCTATCCCTGTAGGATGACAAACACAACTATTGTTAATGTCAAGATAAAAGAAGAACTACATGAAAAAAGTAAGTAAGTGTAGCATCAGTTCGTTTTCTTTCTCCACTGTTAAAAATGGGAAATGGAAATCCCTAAAGGGGGTAGCATATTGTCAAGGGGCAGGTTCTGCACTTTGGTCACAACAACCCCATGCAACATTACAGACTTGTGGAAGAGTGGCTTGAAAGCTGCTTGGTAGAGAGGGATCTGGGTGGGTACTGGCTGGCAGCCAGCTAAACATGAGGCAGCATTATGCTCAGGTGGCCAAGAAGGCCTACGGCAACCTCCTGCAGGCATCAGAAATGTAAGCATCAGAAACAGTGTAGCCAGGACTAGAGAAATGATCATCATCCTGTAGTCTGCGCTGGTGAGTGCATGCCTCAAATACTGTGTTCAATTTTGGGTCCCTTACTACTGAAGGGCACTGAGACACTGAAGCTTACCTACAGATGGGCAACAAGGCTGGTGAGGGGTCTTGAACACAAGCCCTGTGAGGAGCAGCTGAGTTGTTCAGCCTGGGCAAAAGAAGGCCAAGGAGAGATCTCATTGCTCTCTCTAACTGCCCTGAGGGAAGTTGTAACAAAGTGGGGGTTGGCAGCTTCTCCTTAGTAACAGCGCACTGTGAATTTGTAATTTTGTAATTTGTCACTTGATAAATTGTCCAAAGGGATCATTATCCTGTTTGGTGAAAAGTTTACTTCAACAGTAAGGGAAAACTTTTTTTTTTAAGATTTAAATAGAAAGCTTTCTGCTACGATTATTTTCATACCTGTGGAGTAAAGGTGTTTGTGCTCTTCTTTCTTCAGTAAACAAAGCATCAGAAAGAGTATCTGCCGTGTCAGCATCACTATATGCCTGAGGATTCCCAAGATCAGTAAGTGTGCTTATGCTTAGACTAGTGTCTAATGAGAACGTGTCATAGCAGTGTTCATCATCATCTGCTGTTCTCTCTTCTGCTGGTTCCCAAATATAAATTTCTATGGGACCTATGTTCTTTATAACACGCCTCAAGGCCTTCGTTCTCTCTTTTTCAGTAGCTTGTATAACAGACATACTTTCTTCACTTTCATGACCTACTGAAAGAAACCCAAAAGATTTTTTTTAAATATAAACTTTTCAGTTTTCAATTAATCTCTTAAATTGAAAGATGAATGAACTTTGAATCAGCATAAATTATAGGCATCTAGAAATACAGACGAACTGTGATAAAGTGAAAAACATCATAATATTCTTCTATTGGTATAAACATCTCAGAAAGAAAAACACAGAACTTGATAAAATACTCTCAATGTTGTCTAAGTGAAAAGCATAATAAAACCATAGAATGATTTAGATTGGAAGGGACCTCAAAGATGATCTAGTTTCAACCCCTTCCCACAGGCAGGGACACCTCTCACCTCTCAGTAATTGTTTTGTATGGGGTATGACAGAAGGGATATTCACAAATTAATATATAAATAGTGTAAAGAAAAATGTTCATTTCATGCTTCCTGAAGAAAAATGTACATTACCTTTACCAGTACTGCGTCTGAGTCGCTGCTGAAGTCCATGGTATTTATCTCTTAGCTGAACTCTTACGTCTTCAGGATTAGGAAATGCTTTCACGAAAATCTCTGCCACCTGCACAAAATAAAGTATCTTTTCAAGTAGATAATATGCCAATAAGGAACAATTTCCAAAAAACCACTAAAGCACTAGAAAGTCTAACCAGTAGCTTTTACAAGAAGTACTTGTGGTAACAGCTATTGCTTTGGTTATAGCTTTCTTTAATGTCTTCTACCTGTTTCATTGGTGGCAATTCTCCAAGCAGACTCAAAATTACATCTTGTACTAATTCTTCAGCATTCATGAACCTGCAGAACGGCAGCATTCGACAAGCCCACTCCACTGCTTTCAGACACTGCTGAACTGTGGAGGCATCATATTCATTTTTCTTCAAATCCTAAAAATAAAACCCCCTTGCTATAGAAACATTAATTGGCACAAACAATGTATTTCAGCTAAATTATTAGGCACTGCAGATAATAACGATTCTTCCCTAGCCAACAGAAAACAAAGACCTCTACCTTAACTGCCAGACTGAGAAGTATATGATGCTAGGAGCCAGAAAAAGGCTGTAACGCCTCATAACTTACATTATAAACAAAAACAAAGGAGCATCTTATGATGTAATTCCATTAACATTCTGAAGAGTCTGTGTGCAGTCATTTATAGTAAAACTTGAGGATTTGAACAAACTAGCTCTAACTTTTAAAATATACTGAATTACCAGGTGAAGTAACTCATTTTACTGTGAGTTAAGGTGATCGTAAACTCTTTCTTGGGAGTAAGCTATTTAAGCCAGCCAAGAGGATTTTG
Organism: Ramphastos sulfuratus; assembly: GCA_013399055.1. Lineage (NCBI taxonomy): Eukaryota > Metazoa > Chordata > Aves > Piciformes > Ramphastidae > Ramphastos > Ramphastos sulfuratus. The sequence continues at coordinate 42 of WBNM01046263.1, read as the reverse complement.
AAATGGATCAGTTTACTTTGAAACATTTATAGAATCATAGAA
>WBNM01046262.1:0-23260 GCA_013399055.1 Ramphastos sulfuratus | reverse complement strand
GGCAGGGACACCTCCCACTAGTACAGGTTACTCAAGGCCTCATCCAACCTGGCCTTGAACACCTCCAGGGAGGGAGCAGCCACAACCTCCCTGGGGAGCCTGTGCCAGTGTCTCACCACCCTCACTGCAAAGAAATCCCTCCTAACATCCAGTCTAAATCTTCCCTCTGCCAGTTTAAACTCATTGCCCCTTGTCCTGGCATTGCAAGACCTTGTCAGTAATCCCTCCTCAGCCTTCCTGTAGCCCCCTTCAGATCCTGGAAGGCTACTCTAAGGTCTCCTGAAAGCCTTCTCTTCTCCAGGCTGCAGAGCCCCAACTCTCTCAGCCTGTCCTCACAGCAGAGCTGCTGCAACCCTCTCAGCATCTTTGTGGCCTCCTCTGGACCTGCTCCAACACTTCCATGTCCTTCCTGTGCTGGGGGCTCCAGAACTGCACACAGTACTCCAGGTGGGGTCTGACAAGAGCAGAGTAAAGGGGCAGAATCCCCTCCCTTGCCCTGCTGGCCATGCTTCTCTTGCTGCAGCCCAGGACTCGGTTGCTGTCTGGGCTGCACTCACACTGCAGCCTCATGTTGAGCTTTTCATCAACCCAGACCCCAAGGTCCTTTTCATCAACATGTAAGGGTAGGCCTGGTTCGGGGCCTCCAGAGGCTGTGTTTAGGCCTCTTGGATGACAGAGGCATGGTGAGGGGGAGGGCTGGAGCACTGGGGATGATAGATTTAGTTTTGGGTTGGGGGAAAATTGAGGGGGTTTCACTTATGAATTCTGTATTTGCTTTGTAATTTCTATCTGTAACTCTCTCTCCAAATATAATTCTGTTTTTTCTCCAATTCATTTGAGAACTTCACTCTGTTGGCTCTTTAAACCCACCACAGTGTTGTTACGCCCTGCCTGTACCCCCACTTTGTCCCTGCTGTCAGAAGGAGGTTTTGCTTGCAGGTCCTGGACTCATTTTCCTGCTCTCTGTTGTCTCACAGCTTTGATATTTCGCTTGGAGGGGAAGATTCAAGAATCTCTTGAACTTTTCCAGACGTGTTCCATTCTGAACCCTCGGAGCGCCGACAACCTCAAGCAGGTGGCACGATCCCTGTGAGTGCTGTTTCACTGTTTCTCTTTGATGTGCCACCCAGCACCTTCTGTGGTTTGTTTCTTTCTCCCAGGCATCCTGTGAAACCCCAGGCTGCTTCATGCCAAACGTGCTCACTCCTTATCAGCACTGGCTTTGGCTTCCAGAGGTGTGGGCAAGCCTGGGAAGCCAAATCTCTGTTATCTGCTTGGCTGCTGCTGTGCTTCCTGTGCTTTGTGCTTTCAGCCAGAGAGGTCACACACTGGTTTTGAGGTGCAGAGCTAAGGGTGTTGCCTTGAGCTGTGCAAGTGTGCCCTATAGATCCCTTTTTGCCTCTGGTGGATCATCATCTCTGGTGGAGCATCCAGAGGGTGGTGCTCAATGGCTCCAAGTCCAGCTGGAGAGCAGTGACAAGTGGTGTCCCTCAGGGGTCTGTGCTAGGACCTGTGCTGTTTAATATTTTTTATCAGTGACATAGACAGAGGGATCAAGGGCACCCTCAGCAAGTTTGCAGATGACACCAAACTGTGTGGTGGTGGCAACACACCCGGGGCACAGGAGGTCATCTGGAGGGGCCTGGACAGGCTGGAGAGGTGAGCCCAGCTGAACCTCATGAAGTTCAACAAGAGCAAGTGCAGGGTCCTGCACCTGGGGTGGAACAATCCTCACTGTCAGTACAGGCTGGGGGATGAGGTGTTAGAGAACAGCCCTGTGGAAAGAGACTTGAGGGTGCTTGTGGACAAGAAGCTGGACAAGAGCAGACAGTGCAGGCTTGCAGCCCAGAAAGCAAATCATATCCTGGGCTGCATGGAAAGAAGTGTGGCCAGCAGAGCCAGAGAGGGCATTCTGCCACTTTGCTCTGCTCTGCTGAAGCCTCACCTGGAGTACTGCTTCCAGCTCTGGAGCCCTCATTATAGGAAGGACATGAACCTGATGGAGCAGGTCCAGAGGAAGCCATGAAAGTGATCAGAGGGTTGGAGCAGCTCTGCTACGAGGACAGGCTGAGGGAGCTGGGGGTGTGCAGCCTGGAGAGGAGGCGGCTCCAGGGGGACCTAATAGCAGCCTGCCAGTGCCTGCAGGGGCCCTACAGGAAGGATGGAGAGAAGCTGGTTACAAAGGCCTGCAGGGACAGGATGAGGGCAATGGGTTCAGGCTTGAGAAGAGCAGATTGAGATTGGATGTTAGGAACAAGTTCTTTACTATGAGGGTGGTGGAGCACTGCAACAGGTTGCCCAGGCCCCTTCCTGGAGACATTAAAGGTGAGGCTTGATGAGGCCCTGGGTGACTTGGGCTGATGGGGATGTCCCAAACTGACTGCAGGGGAGCTGGACTAGATCTAGAGGTCTCTTCTTGCCTGGGCTATTCTATGATCTGACTTTTTTGTCCTTTGGGAATTCATTCCCTGGGAATTCATTCCTTGGATCTCCAGTAAGGTCAGGGAGAGCCTCAGCATTTCTGTGGGTTGATGGCCTGGAAGGGATCAGTGCAGTACTGCTGAGACTGGAACTTGTCAGGGCAGCCCTCTGCAGAGCCAGCAAGCAGCAGCATTTCTCACTGGCAGAGGTGGTGGTGGTTGCACAGCAGAGTGAAAATCAACCTGGCAATGTTTTTTGCAGGTTTCTTTTGGGGAAGCACAAGGCAGCCATTGAAGTGTACAATGAAGCAGCCAAGCTGGATGAGAAGGACTGGGTAAGTGTTGCGGGGAGCTGTAGCTTGTCCTGGCTCTTTTGAACGTGGTGCAGGCAGAGATGAGCTCCTGCAGCCTGAGCAGCCCATGAGTGGCTGGGCTGGCAGGCATCGTCAGGCTCCAAAGCAGCCTCTGGTCTGGATCTCAGCAATGAAGCATAGAAGCATAGAAGGGTTGGGGTTGGAAGGGACCTTCAAAATCATCCAGTCCCAACCCCCCTGCCATGAGCAGGGACACCTCCCACTAGCCCAGGTTGCTCAAGGCCTCATCCAAGGTGGCCTTGAATACCTCCAGGCAGGGGGCATCCACAACCTCCCTGGGCAACCTGTGCCAGTGTCTCCCCACCCTCACTGGAATTTCTTCCTCACCTCCACTCTCAGCCTCCCCTCTCCCAGCTCAAAGCCATTGTCCCTTGTCCTGGCACTCCCAGCCCTTGTCCAAAGTCCCTCCCCAGCTCTCCTGGAGCCCCTTCAGGCTCATGTTGAGCCAGCCTCTGCTCTTCCCTTCTGCTGTCTCAGTCTCCTGCCCAGCAGTCACTGATTCATTACTGTTCTCCCCAGCTGGAGCAGCTGTGTGGAGGGAAATAGCATCCTAAGAGGGTTAATGGAGAAATAGGAGAGATTCCTGAGGCAGGTCAAGGCTGTGTGAGCTGATGAAGCCATGAAGTGCTCACCAGAATAGAAACAGGGAACCAGAGGACTTTGCTCTTCAGCTCCCCAGGCTGTGCCAGGGGGGAGAAGGTGGTGAGGAGCTGTTCTGTGAGACTGTTGCTGATGAATCAGGGGCATGGTTGTTTCCTACAGTGTCACCAGGGGCTTTAGGATCCATAAGTGATGTTCCTGCTCCTGTTCCTGCTTCTATTCTGGCATCCTGCTCTGGGATGCCAGAGGGGTATCAGCCCTTCTGGTGCTCAGCTTCTGCTTTGGGGAATTGGACACACCTCATGAGCATGGTGAAGGGCCTGGAGCAACTCTCTTACAAGGAAAGGCTGAGAGCCCTGGGGCTGTCGGGAGAAGAAAAGGCTGAGAGGGGACCTTAGCAGTGCCTATAAATATCTGAGGGGTGGCTGTCAGGAGGATGGAGCCAGGCTCTTTTCAGTGATGTTCACTGATAGCACAAGGGATGTAAACTCAATCACAGGAAATTCCATCTCGACCTGAGGGGAAACTTCTTCACTGTCAGGGTGACAGAGCCCTGGAGCAGGCTGCCCAGAGAGCAGGCTGAGCCCAGAGAGGTTGTAGAGCCTTATGCACCTCCCTGAGCAGCCTGTTCCAATCCCTGACCACTCTTACAGTAAAGACATTTTTCCTCCTCTCCAACCTTAATCTCCCCTGGCACAATTTCAGGCCATTTCCTCATCCTCTGTCACCTAATACTACGCAGAAGAGCCCAACCCCACCTCACTGCCGCCTCCTCTCAGGGAGCTGTAGAGAGCAATGAGGTCTCCCCTCAGGCCTTCTCCAGACTCCCTCAGACTGCTCCTCACCAGACTTGTTCCCTAGTTTCTTACTGGGATCTCACTTGGAAGTGAGTCATAGCTGAGAGAAAAAAGCAGTTCTTTGCTCCCTGTCCTCTGAAGAGACCATCAGCAGTTCCCTGGGGCTTGGCTTAGTGGTCTGCAGCTTTTGTGTCCAATCACACTTAAGCTCTGTAGATTCCTGAAGTGTTCTGGATTTTCTTGATCCACAGAACAAAAAAAAAAGGTGTGGGCAGGCACACTCAGGTTGCAGCAGGGGAGATTTAGGATGGCCATGAGGAACAATTTCTCTGCTGAGAGGTTTGTTGAGCTCTGGAACAGGCTGCCCAGGGCAGTGGTGCAGTCACCAGCCTGGAGGGATTGAAAAGCAGTGGAGATGTGGTGCAGAGGGCCATGATTTAGTGGTGACCTGGCAGGCTTGGACCTGATGATCCTAAAGATCTTTTCCAGGCCAACAATTCTGTACTTCTGAGTCTCCTCAGGCAGGTTTGTGGTGGCCCTTGTCAGTGGCAGACTCAGCTTCACACCTCGCCCTGGTTTGGTTGTGTTTGTGCTTTGTTCTTTTTTTCCTGCAGGAGATCAGCCACAACCTGGGTGTGTGCTACATGTACCTGAAACACTTCAACAAGGTAATGGACCTGCCCCTCTGAGCCAGCTGAGAGATGGGGAGCAGGCTGCCCAGGAGCTTCCCTGGCTCTGGCAGCTGGGAGGGGATCATCACTTGGCAGTGACTGGTAGCAGGGCAGCTTTGGGAGCAAACTTTGTGAGCTGCCTGTGTGCTCATTTGCACCCTGAGTTACTGCAGCTACAAGGCAGTGGAGGTGGGCAAGAGTCAAAGGGTGCTTAGCCTTGTGAGGAGGCTTTATCTGAGCTAGGGTTCTTCAGAGAACATTCCTGGGTTTAAAGGGAAGGTTGGAGACACCTCAAGAGCCTCAAGTTGGGGAAAGATACGACTAGCCAGCAAAGCAGCTGTGCTCCAACAAGAGCTGCTCCTATTTCTGAGCCTTTTCCAGCCAGACCCATGAATTGTGCAGGTGCTGTGAGGAGCAGCAGTTCCCAGAGCCTGCCACTTCCACCTCCAGAGAAGTGTGATGGGAAAGACCCAAACTGTTTCCTCAGCTCAAACTGCTGCACCTTGTGAAGAGAGTTTCTGAAGGCAACTTGCTGGCCCTTGGGTCTGGCAAGACTCAGAGAGGAGTTCTGGGATTGGTTTGCTGGAGGTGCAGCAGGCTCCTTTTTTTTCCCCCCCATGGAAAGAGTTTGCTCCTCTGTCTGGAGATCCTTTTGCACCACACCTGGAGCAAAAGCCACAGAAGAGCAAAGCTGCAGTGTGAGCAGCACTCACTTCATTAGCTTTGCAGCTGAGAAAGAACATACAGGTGAGGTCTTGAGCAGCCTGGGCTGGTGGGAGATGTCCCTGTCCATGGCTAGGGGGTTGGAGCTGCATGATCTTGAAGGTCCCTCCCAGCCAACCCATCCTGTGAATCCGTGCCCATGAGGACATCTAAAATACAGTGAAGCCTTTGGGGCTGGCTCTCTGCTGCCAGAAATCCCCTGTGGTGCACAGCTCCACTCCCTGTGTCACCATTTCTCCTTCTAGTAAGTTCAGAGACAGAACCCCCTTTGCTGTGGGTCTGAGGAGGTGAGAGGAGGATGTGCCTCCAGGTGTGTCCTGCTGGAGGGGCTGGATGTGTGCTGACAGGAGCTGATTCACTCCTCCTGTCTCCTTGGCAGTGCTGAATAAGCACTTCAGTGAAGAGCAAACTGCAGTCTGGTATTACCCTGCCAAACCTGCAGCCTCCCTCAGACCAAAGGCAGGAACAGGCCTGTGCTCCTCTCCTACTTGGGAGGGCATTGCCTCTTGGCTTGGCTTGAAGGCCTTTTCCTGTCCCTAACAGCTCATGGCTCTCCATGCAGGGCTTGGTTCAGCCATTCCCTGGGCTGGGATTTGCTAGCTGGGCTCTGTCAGCTCAGGGAGGGGTTGACTCTTCTCTTTTGCTGGCTGCTGGGGCTTGCTCTTGGGCTCTTCCTTCAGCTGAGGACTCACTTTTATTTCACTTTGTTCTCTGTGGCTGTGTGTTTAGGCCCGGGACCAGCTCAACAATGCCCTGGAGCTGAACAAACACGATCTGACTTACATGATGCTGGGGAAGATTCACCTCTTGGAGGGGGAGACAGATAAAGCCATTGAAGTCTACAAGAAAGCTGTGGAGTAAGGATGTGTCCTTTCTTCTGCCTGCCCAGGTCCCATCTTGTGCCAGGAGAAATTGAAGCTGAATTGAGGCCATGATTAAAAAAACCCCTAATGATGATTACAGTGTCTCTGTGCAAAGCTTGGCACTTTGGAGCCCTTCAGCTGTCTCTGCTCTCAGCTGTAGGCCTCCTCCTGCTGACAATGTGTCAGGGAAGAAGGTAGCTCTTTGAAGTGCTGCCAGAGAAAAAGAAGTAGGAAAGCAAATGGACACAGATGCCTGGGAGCAAACCTATCCAAAACTGACTTGATAAATCCCAGAGGTTTCTCTGCCAGAAAGATCTAATTCTGGGTGCCTCCCTGACCCTGTCTGTCAGGAATCAGTTGCTGGGCTCAGGTACTGGCTGCACTTGGAGTGATTTGTCTTTGAATGTGGCTGAGTAGGGAGACCAGAGATGGGGTGGTGCACAGTGAGTTTTTCCCCCAGCATGCAGGGGGTTGGAAGCACCTCTAGAAATGATCCAGTCCAACCCCCATGCTAAAGCAGGGGCACCCACAGCAGCCTGCCCAGGGTCATGATATCCAGGTGGGGTTGGAATCTCTCCAGAGGAGGAGACTCCACAGCCTTTCTGGGCAGCCTGCTGCAGGCTTCCAGCACCCTCACACCAAACAAATTTCTCCTTCTGTTCAGATGTAACCTCCTGGGTTCCAGTTTGTGCCCATTACCACTTGTGCTGTCCCTGGGCACTGCTGACAGGAGCCTGGCCCCAGCCTCTTGCCCCCCAGCTCCTTTAGCTCTTGCTGAGCATTGCTCAGCTGCCCTCTGGGGCTGCTCTTCTGCAGGCTTCTCAGCCTTCGCTCCTCACAGAGCTGCTCCAGGCCCCTCAGCAGCTTTGCAGCCTCCCTGTTAGTGTTTCTCACTACCACTTGATCTTGTTTTAGGGCATTCCTGAGCATCTGATTCACCACTGCTTTTAAAATGTAGTCTTGTGATGGAGGCAAACAGCAAGGACACTCAGGAGCATGCTGCAGGGCCTTGGAGGCTCTGCAGTTTGTGCAGGGCTCTGTTCACAGGCAGCTTCCTTCCACAGTCTGCTTTTGGCTGCTGTGTGGCAGCAGATTGGCTTGGGCAGACATTTGGACTAATCTAGAATGCTCATTACGTAAATAATCCTTGCTAAGCATCTTACCAGGCTCCTGTCTCTCATCTCAGTGTCCCTCTGCCCTCCCTCCTTCCTCACTCCTGGTGATTCCTTTCTTTTTGTTCTCCCCTGTCCTGCGTGGGCAGGGAGGCAGGAAGAGGCAGAGAGGCAGGAAGGGGCAGAACCTGTCTCAGCAGCCTGCTCTGTGTCACAGAGCAGCCCACAGCTGGGCTGGCAAACCAGCTTCCTGATCTTTTGGTAGGGTGAACTCAAAAGTCTGATGCTGAGAGTGTGCAGGATCCAGCAGGGCTGCTGAGGGCTGCCTGTCCTGCGTGGCCCCAGAGGCTTGGGGATGGATTTGTGAGGAGGTCTCTGGGAGCTGATGGGAAAATCTCATTTTGTGTTTCCAGGTCACTGGTGAAGGCTCCATTTGAAGCTTAACCATGATCTCATTATGCATCCAGCTCTCAGAGGGCTGTGTTCACTTCCCATCTGTGTCCAGAAGACATTTGGGAAGGTGTAACCTTGCCCCATGCTGGCAGTGCTGCTGAGAGCTGTGCTTCAGAGTGGCACCAGTGGTGCCAGTGCAGCCAGCATCCTAATCCCAACTTCTCTTTGCCCTCATCCTTAGAAGGGTTCCCAAGCAGCTTCTAACTCCCTCCCTTTTGTGTTGCAGGTTTTCTCCTGAAAACACAGAGCTCCTCACCACGCTGGGCTTGCTTTACCTGCAGGTACTGAAGGCTCTTTGTTGTTACAGGACCTTGTTTTCAAAAGCATCGAATCCTGGAGCTGTATGGGTTGGAAGTGACCTCCAGAGGGCATCCAGTCCAACCCCCCTGCACGCAGCAGGGACCTCCTCCACTAGAGCAGCTTGCTCACAGCCCCGGTGAGCCTCACCTTGAATATCTCCAGGCATGGGGCTTCAACTACCTCTCTGGGCAACCTCTTGCCTCATGAAGCAGAGCTTGTTCCTAACATCCCCTCTAAATCTGCTCTTCTCTAATCGAAAATTGGCCAGGGGTTGTTTTCTGGAGTCATTTCCTATCCACCTGCCTGTGACATGGGTGTCTGTCTTTTCTCCCCAGCAAAAAGTGAGGCATCGAGAGGAAATGGCTTCAGATTGCCCCAGGGGAGGTTCAGGTTGGATGTTGGAAAGAAACTTTTTCATTGAAAGGCTTCTCAGAGGCTGGCACAGGCTGCCCAGGGAGGTGGCTGAATCCCCACCCCTGGAGATGGTTTAAAGTAGGTGTTTCAGAGCCCCAGGCAAAACCTGGCTTTGAACGTTGCCAGGCTTGGAGCCTCCACAACTTCTGTGGGTGGTGCTGAGGGTCAAGGTTTAACACCAGCCTTGGCAGAGTCAGAGAATGGTTGGATTGGCTGAGCTTAGAGGTCGTTTCTCTACAGAGCACATTTACCACACCAGAGCTTGTTTTTCTGTATCTTTTTTTTTTTTCTCCCTTTTTTTGCTGCTAAAAGCAAATTGGAGCTGAGCCAGAGCAGAGATTCAGCCTGGCAAGCACCCTAATTCTCTTCTAAATCCTCCAAGTCAAACAAAACACCACCAGTCTTTGCCTTCTTTCTGGAGCAGCAGCCTAGCAAGTTATTCTCCTGCAAAAGCAGCCCTGAAATCGTTCCTGTTCATGCCCCCGGGAAGAAAATGGGGATCTATTTAAATAACAAAGGCAGGCTCATCTCTTGGGGCTGTAGGATGTAGGGGAAGGAGGATCTGATTATTCCAGGAGTAAGCTTCCCAAAGAATCAACAAGCAAAGAACAGGCAAAGAGTGCCTGGAAGGATTGCAGGGCTGCAAACCTTGCTCCACCTGCCCCTTGGGAAGGATCCTTCCCAAATCATTTCACATTAAATACAGGTCTGGAAAGAATTCTCCTTGCTCTCCAGATAGAGAAAATCAGCAGGAGCCTTGGAGGTCTTCAGAGGGTCTCTGTGGAGTTAGAAAAGAGGAGGGGGAAAAGGGACATCTGTAAGAGAGAAGTAGAACATTTATCCTTCAGAATCATCATAAGAGCAGAGAATGGGTTGGGTTGGAAGGGACCTTCAAGCTCATCCAGTTCCAACCCCCTGCCGTGGGCAGTGACACCTCCCACCAGCCTGGGATGCTCAAGGCCTCATCCAACCTGGTTTGGAACATTCCCAGGCTTGGAGACTCCACAGCTTCTCTGGGCAACCTGTTCCAGTGCCTCACCACCCTCACAGGGAAGAATTTACTTCTGATGTCCAATCTAAATTGAGTTCCTTCCAGGCCTCACCTCTCATCCTGTCACTCCATGCCTTTGTCAAAAGTGCCTCTCCAGCTCTGCTGTAGCCCCCTTCAAACAGCAGAAATCATCTATAAGGTCTCCCTTCTCCAGCCTGAACAACCCCAACTCTCTCAACCTGACTTCACAGGACAGAGGCTCCAGCCCTCTGCTCACCCTTGTGGCCTCCTCTGGCCTGCTCTAACAGTTCTATGTCCTTCTTGTGCTGAGGGCTCCAGAGCTGGCCCCAGCACTGCAGGGAGGCTCTCAGCAGAGTGGAGCAGAGGAGCAGAATCCCCTCCCTGCCCCAGCTGCCCACCCTGCTGGGGATCAGCCCAGCACAGGGCTGGCTCTGGAGTGGGAGTGCACATTGCTGGCTCATGTTGAGCTTCTCATCACCCAGCAGCTCCAAGTCCTTCTCCTCAGCACTGCTCTCTGTCCATTCTCTGCCCAGCCTGAGTCTGTGCTTGGCTTTGCCTTGACCCAGGTGCAGGACCTTAGCCCCCAGGTCTCTGGGCTGTGATTCCTTTGTTGATTTATCATGGCTCTGGGTACAGGAGAGCTCTGAAGATGCTTCTGCAGCTTTCCACTGGCTAGTAATGCCAGGTGGTGCTGGGCTGGTAATGCCAGGTGGTGCTGGGCTGGTAATGCCAGAGGGTGCTGGGCTAGTAATGCCAGAGGGTGCTGGGCTGGTAATGCCAGAGGGTGCTGGGCTGGTAATGCCAGGGGGTGCTGGGCTGGTAATGCCAGGTGGTGCTGGGCTGGTAATGCCAGAGGGTGCTGGGCTAGTAATGCCAGAGGGTGCTGGGCTGGTAATGCCAGAGGGTGCTGGGCTGGTAATGCCAGGGGGTGCTGGGCTGGTAATGCCAGGTGGTGCTGGGCTGGTAATGCCAGAGGGTGCTGGGCTAGTAATGCCAGAGGGTGCTGGGCTGGTAATGCCAGAGGGTGCTGGGCTGGTAATGCCAGGGGGTGCTGGGCTGGTAATGCCAGGTGGTGCTGGGCTGGTAATGCCAGAGGGTGCTGGGCTAGTAATGCCAGGTGGTGCTGGGCTGGTAATGCCAGGTGGTGTTGGACTGGTAATGCCAGGTGGTGTTGGACTGGTAATGCCAGGTGGTGTTGGACTGGTAATGCCAGGTGGTGCTGGGCTGGTAATGCCAGGTGGTGCTGGGCTGGTAATGCCAGGTGGTGTTGGACTGGTAATGCCAGGTGGTGTTGGACTGGTAATGCCAGGTGGTGCTGGGCTGGTAATGCCAGGTGGTGTTGGACTGGTAATGCCAGGTGGTGTTGGATTGGTAATGCCAAGTGGTGCTGGGTTGGTAATGCCAGGTGGTTCTGGGCTCATAGTGCCAGGTGGTGTTGGGCTGGTAATGCCAGGTGGTGCTGGGCTGGTAATGCCAGAGGGTGCTGGGCTGGGAATGCCAGAGGGTGCTGGGCTGGTAATGCCAGGTGGTGTTGGACTGGTAATGCCAGGGTGTGCTGGATTGGTAATGCCAGGGAGTGCTGGATTGGTAATGCCAGGGGGTGCTGGATTGGTAATGCCAGGTGGTTCTGTGCTCTGATGCATCAGTACAGTTTCTGCAGTGGCAGGAGGGCTTCTCAATTTTTGTGACCAAATCAAGGACTCTGGAGTTGTATCCTGGCACATTTCTGGCAATGCTCAGTTGAAAACAGTAGGATTTGGGTGAGTCTGAGCAGTCACGTGCTGATCCCTGGACACAGCCAGGCCCACTGGTATCTGCAGTGCATCAGAAGACAAGTGAAGACTTTCTCATTTGAGAAGAGTGCTCTGAGCTGTGGGCTAGCTGTGGTGAGGAAAGAAGGATGTGCAGAGTAGCTCTCTGGAGCCTGTTTGCTGGGAGAGAAGAAGGTGGAGAGGACAGCAGATGGAAAGAGGTGGCTCTGCCACTTAACTCTGCCCTGATGGGACCTCACATGGAGTACTGCATCCAGCTCCTGTGTTGAGACACAGGAAGGACGTGGACCTGATGGAGAGGGTCCAGAGGAGGCCATGAAGATGATCAAAGGGCTGGAGCACCTCTCCTATGGGGACAGGCTGAGAGATCTGGGGTTGTTCAGCCTGCAGAAGAGAAGGCTCTGGGGGGTCCTTAAGGCAACCCTCCAGTGCCTGCAGGGGCTCCAAGCAGGCTACAGAGGGACTGTTCTCACAGGCCTGCAAGGCCAGCACCAGGGGCAATGGTTTGAAGAAGAGACAGCTCTGGGGGGACCTTAAGGCAACCTTCCACTGCCTGCAGGGGCTCCAAGCAGGCTACAGAGGGACTGTTCTCACAAGCCTGCAAGGCCAGCACCAGGGGCAATGGGTTGAAGAAGAGAAGGCTCTGGGGGGTCCTTAAGGCAACCCTCCAGTGCCTGCAGGGGCTCCAAGCAGGCTACAGAGGGACTGTTCTCAGAGGCCTGCAGGGCCAGCACCAGGAGCAATGGTTTGAAATGAGAGCAGAGCAGATTGAGGTTGGATGTGAGGAACAAGTTCTGCACAAGGAGGCTGCTGGAACAGGTTGCCCAGGGAGGGGGTTGAGGCCTCATGCCTGGAGATGTTCAAGGTGATGCTGGACAAGGCTGTGAGCAACCTGCTCTAGTGGAGGATGACCCTGCGGAGTGCAGGGGGTGGACTGGATGATCCTTAGAGCTTTCGTCCAACCCAAACCATTCTATGACTCTGTGACTGTCAACCCAGAGCTTGCTCCCATGTGGAAAATTCAGAGTCTAAACTGTATGGAAACCTTTGTTTGGGTCAGCACAGCAAATGCAGCCCAACAAAACCACATTCTTGGACTGTTGTTTTCTGCACCAACAAACATGAGCAGGTGTGTAATGGCAGCAGGGGAAAAATTCACTGCTCTGAATATGTCTTGGAACTGAATCAGACAGCCTGGTGCCCACAGAGTATGTGGGCTGCTTCTGACACCCCCAGCCCTGCTTCCCACCCCCCCTTACTCTGAGTTTCTGATGCTTATTTACTTCTTTTCCCAGCATGGGGATTATCAGAGGGCCTTTGAACACCTTGGAAACGCGCTTACTTATGAGCCAGGAAACTACAAGGTATGCTGAGGAGTGGAAATGACGAGACAACTCCTAAAGCTCATTCCAGCATCAGGGCTTTGCCATCTCTATCCAGGGGCTCAGCCAGCAGAGGCTGGAAAGGAGCATTCCCAAACAGCTTTCTCTGAAGTGCATCTCTTGGGGCTTGTCTCTGAGTGGGCTGCTGTGGCAGGGGGGTTGGGTTGGATGATCTTCAGAGGTCCCTTCCAAACCCCTATGGCTCTGTGAGTCTGTGTGTGGGGAGCTGAGGGGGTGTGGGGACAGGACAAGGGGAGGAGGGAGCACAGGGGGTGTGAAATTGATCCCTTTGCTTTGTAACCTGAAGTTAACAGCAGAGCCAGGTGGAATTAAGCAGTGGAACTGCCTTTGGAAGGAAAAGGCTTCTCCATGTTTCATTCCCTGCTTTGGGAAGCTGAGCCTGGCATCTGGGTTTCATTCCTGGTTGTGAAGCTGCCTCCCTTTTTTAGGCATGTTACTAACTTTCCCTCTACCTTTTTGTTCTTTCTGCTGGAAGTTGGAGGTGCTGGGGGGTGAGAAGCTCAACCTGAGCCAGCAGTGTGCACCTGCAGTCCAGAGAGCAACCAGAGCCTGGGCTGCAGCAAGAACAGTGTGGGCAGCAGGGTGAGGGAGGGGATTCTGCCTCTCTGCACCACTCTGCTGAGACCCCACCTGGAGCACTCTGTGCAGCTCTGGAGCCCTGTGACAGGAAAGATCTGGAGGTGCTGGAAGGTGTCCAGAGAAGGGCCACGAGGGTGAGCAGAGAGCTGGAGCTGCTCTGTTGTGAGGACAGGCTGAGGGAGTTGGGGCTGCTCAGTCTGGAGAGGAGAAGGCTCCAAAGAGACCTTATTGTGGCCTTCCAGTACCTGAAGGGGGCTACAGGAAAGCTGGGGAGAGACTTTTTAGGATGTCAGGGAGGGATAGGACTGGGGGGAATGGAGCAAAACTAGAAGTGGGCAGATTGAGATTGGATGTTAGGAAGAAGTTCTTCAGCCAGAGGGTGGTGAGAGCCTGGCACAGGTTGCCCAGGGAGGTGGTGGAAGCCTCATCCGTGGAGGTGTTTAAGGCCAGGCTGGATGTGGCTCTGGGCATCCTGATCTAGTGTGAGGTGTCCCTGCCCATGGCAGGAGTTTTGGAGCTGGATGATCCTTGAGGTCCCTTCCAGCCCTAACAGTTCTGTGGTTCAGTTCTGTGGTTGCATGACCTGCAGGCTGTGGCTGACACACCAGATGTGAATGCCAGCCAAGGGCATTGTGCAAGCACCTTGAACACCTTCACACTTACAAAGCTTGCTTGTCACTGGAATCTTCTGAAGGATTACACCAGAGTGGGTTAAATATAGCCTGCTGGAATCACTTTAGGTTTTTTTTTCCCCCTGCATATATCCATTAATTTGCAGTTCCAGGCAGTTGGTGTGAACTGGGCTAGCTTAGCTCGAGCGTGCTTTGCTCTGCTTCTCTGGCACCAGAACTGTTTCTGTCTCTGCTGCTTGGGAAAGGAGTTTCTTAGTTCACAAAACTTCTCAGGGGCTCAGACTCTAGGAGATACTACTGACACCTCAAACATACCCATATCATAGAATGTCAGGGGTTGGAAGTGACCTCCAGAGATCATCGAGTCTGCCCCCACTGCCAGAGCAGGAACACCCAGGGCAGGTCACACAGGAACACATCCAGATGGGTTTGGAATATCTCCAGAGAGGGAGACTGCACAACCCACCCTGGGCAGCCTGTTCCAGGGTTCTGTCACCCTCACACTGAAAAAAGTCTTCCTGAAAGGAGGTTGTAGCCAGGTGGGATTGGGCTCTTCTCCCAGGCAATAAGGGGCAGAACAAGAGGACAGTCCCAAGCTGCGCCAGGGCAGGTTCAGGCTGGATGTTAGGAAGTTCTTGACAGAGTGAATGGCATTGGAATGGGCTGCCCANCTGTGTGCAGTTCTGGAGCCCCCAGCACAGGAAGGACATGGAAGTGTTGGAGTGGGTCCAGAGGCCATAAAGATGCTCAGAGGGCTGCAGCAGCTCTGATATAAGGACAAACTATGAGATTTGGGGCTCTGCAGCCTGGAGAAGAGAAGGGTTCCAGGAGACCTTAGAGGTAGCCTTCCAGTATCTGAAGGGAGCTACAGGAAGGCTGGGGAGGGACTATTGACAAGGTCTTGTAATGCCAGGACAAGGGGCAATGGGTTTGAACTGGCAGAGGGAAGATTTAGACTGGATGTTAGGAGGAAGTTGTTTGCAGTGAGGGTGGTGAGACACTGGCACAGGTTGCCCAGGGAGGTTGTGGAGCACAGAATCACCCAATGTGATCTTTGATCACATTCTGTGATTCTGTGCTCCACAACCTCCCTGGAGGCATTCAAAGCCAGGTTGGATGAGTCCTTGAGTGACCTGTCCTAGTGGGAGGTGTCCCTGCCTATGGCAGGGGGTTGGAACTGGATGATCCTTGAGGTCCCTTCCAACCTTCCCATTCTATGATTCTATGACTCCAAGGCCCTTCTCCATGGAGCTGCTTTCCAACAGGTCCATCTCCTAACCTATGCTGATCACTTTGCAGTATTTCTCTAGAAGTTATGATCAGGATAGTGCAGGAAGAAGTGGACTCAAGTCTCTTCTTTACCTCATTGTGTGATTCTGCAGTCCTCATCTTCTCCTCAGTTGTTGGCCTTGGCAGCCCTTAGAAGAGAGCAGCTGCCAAACCTAACTGTTTGCTCTTGAGACGGCTTCAGTTTGTTCATTCTGTCTCCTTGGCTAGAAGCTTCACTTCCTCAGCTGCTCACCCTTCTCTTCTCTCCAAGGCTACCTTGGCAGCTGGCAGCATGATGCAGGCCCATGGAGACTTTGATGTGGCCCTGTCCAAGTACAAGGTGGTGGCCAGTGCAGTCCCTGAGAGCCCCCCGCTCTGGAACAACATCGGGATGTGCTTCTATGGCAAGAAGAAATATGTAGCTGTAAGTGTGCCAGCTGCAGCTGCCTGCCAGCACCAGGACTCCTAGATGCAGAGGGTGGGATTCAGAGGGAGGGGACCTTAAAGATCATCTAGGCAGGGCACGCTCAGGGACACCTTCCACGAGACCAGGTGAGACCTAGAGCAGCCTGGCCTCGTGGCTGGGCTGTGTTACAGCACATCTGTTCCTTTCTTGAAGGCTATCAGTTGCCTGAAGCGGGCCAACTATTTGGCTCCCTTTGACTGGAAGATCTTGTACAATTTGGGCTTGGTCCACCTCACCATGCAGCAGTATGCCTCTGCTTTCCACTTCCTGAGTGCTGCCATCAACTTCCAGCCCAAGATGGGAGAGCTCTACATGCTCCTAGCAGGTACGTGGTGCTCCGCGCCCCAGCTGCGCTGGGTGCATGCAGCAGGGGATGCAGCATCTGGGGCTTGGTCTCTTCTCCCTAGGAACCAGTGAGAGGACAAGAGGAAATGGCCTCAGGTTGCACCAGGGAAGGTTCAGGTTGGACATTAGAAGACAATTTCTTCACTGGAAGGCTTCTCAAAGCCTGGCATAGGCTGCCCAGGGAGGTGGTTGAATGCTCGTCCCCGGAGGTGTTTCAAAGACACAGAGCTGTGGTGCTGAGGGCCATGGCTTAGCCCCAGCCTTGGTGGGGATAGAGAATTCTTGGTCTGGGTGATCTGAAAGGGCTTTTCCATCTGAAAGGATTTGATTGATTCTATGATTTTAGAGGCAGAAGTGGATGAAGGCTGCACCAAGAGGCAGAAAGAGACTGTGGCCTTGCTGTGGTTAGACACTGGAGAAGGCTTCCTACACCTAGGAGTTTGGATTGCCTAAGGAATGGGAGTGGGTTTCCAGCACTGGGCATTTCTGGGGTCAGGCAAGACAGAAGGGACATTAACAGGGTCAGTGGTGGCAGCAGTGGCAGCAGGTCCACCAGCACTCAGAATCAGCCTTGTGAAGCACCATCCCAGGTGTGTTCCTTGTGCTCTGCTGCAGTGGCTCTGACCAACCTGGATGACGCCGAGAACGCCAAACGTTCCTACGAGCAAGCAGCAGCCCTGGACAAGTAAGTTGTCATCTGCTGGGCCTCCCTCTGCCTGGTTTCCTGGGCAGGCTTTGTCCCTTGGTCTGCTTTCACAGGCTCATAGGATGTCAGAGGTTGGAAGGGACCTCTGCAGATCTTCCAGTCCAACCCACCTGCCAGAGCAGGGCCAGAGAATCTAGGACAGGTCACACAGGAACACATCCAGACAGGGCTGGAAAGGCTCCAGAGAAGAAGACTCCACAACCTCTCTGGGCAGTGCTCTGGGACCTTCACAGTAAAGAAGTTCTTCCTCGTGTTGAGGTGGAACTTCCTGTGCTGGAGTTTCCATTCCTATCCCAGGGCACAAGTAGACAGAGGCTGTCCCTGTCCCTTCCTTCCTGACCCCCAGCCCTCAGATATCTATCTGCAGACATTGCTCAGATCCCCTCTCAGCCTTCTCCTCCTCAGACTAAGCAGCTCCAGGGCTCTCAGCCTTTCCTCATCAGGCAGTCCTGCAGTCCTTGCAGCATCCTTGTAGCCTTCCCTTGGACTCTCTCCAGCAGATCCCTGTGGCTCTTGAACTGGGGAGTGCAGAACTGGATGAAGTATTCCAGATGGAGCCTCACTAGGGCAGAGTAGAGGGGGAGGAGAACCTCCCTGGATCTGCTGGCCACACTCTTCTTAATGCACCCTCAGTGGCTGACAGCAGGGAAATATTTCTGTTCCTGTTGCTGTGCAAGTGGCAGTTTTAAAACCACCTTTTGTCTTGTTGTTGTTTAAGGATTTAAGTCAACTGAAAAATGCCAGGGAAGTTGTCTTGCAGGGCAACCCAGAGCTGGTTTGTATTCTGCTGTTTGGTTAGTGAGTCAGTGGTGATGGCTTTGGATTCCAGGCCTCCTTTCAGTGAAGAGTTATTTATACACTGTGGAGCAGATTCAACAGAGGGAAAAACAGGCAGCCCAGCCTGTTTCATAACCTGAAAGAGGGCAGGGAGATGCTTGAGCCTGTTCTAAACTGGGCAGAGGGAGGATTTTAGCTGGGAGAGTGAAACTGGGAAGTTGGCATAAAGCCTGAAAAGGGGCAGCAGCATGGTCATCTCTCCTCCAGTTTGTGAACACTGCAGTCTGGCTCTTAAACTCACAGGTTCTGGTTCTTAAACTCACAGGTTCTGGTTCTTAAACTCACAGGTTCCAGCTCCTAAACTCGAAGAAGGATCCCCATGAGCCAGCAATGTGCCTGTGTGGCCAAGAAGGCCAATGGCATCCTGGGGCTGTGGTTAGCAGGTCAAGAGAGGATCTCCTCCCCCTCTACTCTGCCCTGGTGAGGCCACATCTGGAATATTGTGTCCAGCTCTGGCCCCCTCAGTTCCAGAAGGAGCTCAGGGAACTGCTTGAGAGAGTCCATGGCAGAGCCCCAGAGCTGCTGCAGGCAGTGAACATCTCCTGTGAGGCCAGGCTGAGGGAGCTGTGGCTGGCAGCTGGCAGCAGAGGAGCCTGAGGGCTGCCCTCAGTGCTGTGCTAAAGATGTGCAGGGCAGTGTGGGCAGGAGCCAACCAGACTCTCCTCAGGGGTGGCCAAGGGCAGCACAAGGGGCAGTGGGTGCCAGCTGGAGCAGAGGAGGTGCCATGGGGACAGAAGGGAGAATTTCGTCAGTGTGAGGGTTGCTGGAGGCCTGGAGCAGGCTGCCCAGAGAGGTTGTGGAGTCTCCTTCTGTGGAGAGATTCCAGACCCACCTGGATGTGTTCCTGTGTGACCTGTCCTGGGTGACCCTGCTCTGGCAGGGGGGTTGGACTGGAGGAGCTTTTGCGGTCCCTTCTAACCCCTCCCATGCTTTAATTCTCACATTCCCAGATTACATTGGGTGGGACCCTCAAAGCTCATCTTGTCCAAGCCCCCTGCACTCAGCAGGGACATCTCCAACTAGAGCAGGCTGACCAAGGCCACCTCCAGTCTGATCTTGAATGTCTCCAGGGCCAGGGCCTCCAGCACATCCCTGGACAACCTGTTGTGTGTTTCACCACTCTGGTTGTAACTCTGAGCTCTTGTTTTCAGTTCAGATGAGCCTTTCTGGGTCATCATTTTGGGCAGAAACACAGATTTGTCTCAAAACCATTCATAGATTTGTCTCCACAATTTATTGTGTGAACATTTGCCTGTGCACAGCAGCTCCTGAGTCCAGGAGCCTCTCTGCTGGCAACACAGCCCTGGCAGAAGTGCTCTCCTTCTGTAGTGGCCACCACAAGGTGGCATGAGAAGATGCTGGTTCCTTTTCCTTTGTCCTCTCTGAGCTAGTGCAGTGGCCAGGCCTCATTAGGGGAATTCTGAAAGTTCCTAATCCCATTCTGAAGGGCAGCAGGTTTCATAAGCCAGCGTTTGACACAGTTCTCTTTGTGAAGAGGGCTCTCAGATGTCTCCTGGGAATCACCTGGCCTGCAGGCATGCTCTCAGATGTCTCCTGGGAATCACCTGGCCTGCAGGCATGCTCTCAGATGTCTCCTGGGAATCACCTGGCCTGCAGGGATGCCAGAGCACTGGGACTGGTTAGCTCTGCACACAGCAGGCACTGGAGTTCTTCATTTTTACACAGCATCAGAGCTCCAAAGCAGGGCTCAGTGCTGGTTCAATGCTTCAAGCAGCAGGAGGTCTGTGCAGCCTCCTTAGAGGAGCCAGACCTGTGCTCGAAGATGGGGCAGTGTATTGCTGGGGGAGAGCAGTTTCACAGGATCCCAGCATCTGGGGGTTGGAAGAGACCTCTGGAGATCACCCAGGCCAACCCCCTGGTAAAGGAGGGGCACCCACAGCAGCTTGCCCAGGAGCACAATGCTCAGGTGGGGTTGGAATCTCTCCAGAGAAGGAAACTCCACAGCCTCTCTGGGCAGTCTGCTGCAGGCCTCCAGCACCCACAAATTAAAAGACAGTTTTGCAGTTATGCTTTGGCCATTCCTACCAACAATCACAAAGTCCACCTGACTTGTTAGGAACAAGTTCTGCACCAGCAAGCTGCTGGAACACTCCAAGATGTTGCCCAGTGAGGGGGTTGAGGCCCCGTGCTTGGAGATATTCAAGGTCTGGCCTGCCAGGGCTGTTAGCAACCTGCTCTAGTGGAGGATGTCCCTGCTGAGTGCAGGGGGTTGGACTGGGTGACCTTTGGAGGTCCCTTCCAAGCCAGCCCATTCTAGGATTCAATGACTCCTTTCCCTGGCTTCCACAGCAGGACCTTGATGGCTGCTCAGGGCACTCAGTCCTGAGTGTTCTTTGGTCCAAGGGGCAGAAACTCAGCTCTAAGTTTTGCTGAAGCATTTTTAGCAGTTCCCTGATGCTGCAGCTCCACAGTCTGAGTGGGAAGGTCAAAGCTCATCAAAGCCACAGTGAGTGGCAGCTGGCAGGGCCTGCTGGGAGCCATGGGCAGGCATTGGCAGGGCTGCTCAGCTGACAGGACCTGTTCTGGATGGTTATTGTGTGTCTGAATCCAGGGCATAGAATCACAGGCTGGTTGGGGCTGGAAGGGACCATTCAAAGGTCATCCCTGCAGTCAGCAGGAACATCTGCAACTGCAGCAAGTTGCTCAGAGACCAAGACAACCTGACCTGCAATGGTGCCAGGGATGGGGCATCCTGGGCCAGGCTCTCACCACCCTTCAGTGTCAAACCTTCTCTCCAGTCTTGAGTCTCCCTCTTGCAGTTCAAACCATCCCCCCTTGTCCTGGCACCACAGACCCTGCTCAAAACTCTGTCCCCAGCTCTCTGATCACCTCCTGTAGCACTCAGAGGCCACCAGAAGGTCTCTCTGGAGCCTTCTCCTCTCCAGACTGCCCCAGCACAACTCTCAGCCTGGCCTCACAGCAGAGCCCTTCCAGCCCTGCCAGCACTGCTGTGCCCTCCTCTGGCCCTGCTCCAAAAGGTCCCTGTCTGTGCTNTTTTTCTTTTTCTTTTTTTCTTTTCCTTTTTTTCTTTTCCTCTTTTTTCTTTTTTCCTTTTTTTCTTTTTTCTTTTTATTTTTTCCCTTTTTTCCTTTTTTGTTATTTTTTCCTTTTTTTCCTTTTCCCCCCCCTTGTTTTTCTTTTCCTTTTGTTTTCTTTTTCTTTTTTTGATATTTTTCTTTGTCTTTTTTCCCCTTTTTTCTTTTTCTTCTTTTCCTATTTTTAAATCTTTTTTTCCCCTTCTTCCCCTTTTTTCCCCTTTTCCCCCTTTTTTCCCCTTTTTTCCTTTTTTGCATTTTTTTCCTTTTTTTTCCTTTTTCTTTTTTTTTCTTTTCCTTTTTTTTTCCCGTCCCTCCCCCCCCCTTTTTTTTCCCCCCCTTTTTCTTCTTTTTTTCCTTATTTTATTCTTTTTAACAAAGAGAGTTTGGGTGTGTGTGTGTCGTGTCGTGTCCCGTCCCGTCCCCCCCCCCCCCACCATGTTCCTTCCTCTCCTTCCTCTGCTTTGGCACAGGCAGCGAGGAGGGTTTCTGTGGTGGGCTCAGTGTTGCAGCTCCTCAGCTGCAGGCAAGCCAACAGTCACAAACGCTCTCAGGTTTCTTCTTTCTTGCGGTGCTGTCATCCCTGCAGGGATTTAAAAGCTGCGCGGATGTGGTGCTGCGGGACGTGGTTTAGCGGCTTAGCAGCAGTGCTGGGACCGAGCCCTTGGGCAGCAGCTGGACTCGGTGATCTCAAAGGTCCCTTCCACCCTCAGCAGCCCAGCGGCTCTGTGCTAACTCCCCGAGGCGGGGATCAGCACAGCCTGCAGGTGACACTCGCAGCGTGGGCAGCAGCCCGCACTCCTGCACAACCGCCCCGAGGATGGTCGCTCCGCCGTGGCACCCCCGGCCCCGAGTGCTGGAGCGCTTGGGTGGCTCCAGCTGTGCCAGCCCTGCTCCAGAAGAGGGCACCAGCTGCTCGCTGACGTTTGCTGAGCGGAGGACAAAGCATCTCCCCGGCCCGGGCTGTGCTCCGGGGCTGCGGCTGCTCTGCGGGGAGCTGCCCCTCGGCAGCGGCTCCTGCGGGCACCCCGCAGCAGGGCAGCCTCTGCTCTGGCCAGACCCAGCCTGCAACCTCAGCTCCCGTTCCGGGGATTCTGCTGCTCCAAAACCCGGGAGACCTCCAGGCGGTTGGAGCATGGGCAGAGTGCTGAGTGTGGCTCGCCAGGCAGTTGAGGTAGGGTCAGCTCTCCGGGAGCTCCACCTCTCCAGAACAGAGCCAAGGCAGTGTGCTCACTGTCCTGGAAAGGCTGGAAAAGATCATCAGGTCCAAGCCTTAACCCAGCACTGCCAGCTCACCACTAACCTATGGCCCTCAGCACCACATCTCCAGGGCTTTTCAATCCCTCCAGGGATGAGGACTCACCACTGCTCTGGGCAGCCTGTTCCAGGGCTTCACAACCCTTGAAATGAAGAAATTGCTCCTCAAGGCCAGCCTTAAGCTTCTCTGGCACAACTTCACAGAACTAGAGGCCATTTCCTCTTGTCCCATCACTTGTTATAGAGCAACCTCCACCTTGCTCCAGCCTCCTTTCAGGGAGCTGTAGAGAGCAATGAGGTCTGCCACTCAGCCTCTTCTCCAGACTGAACACCCCCAGTTCCCTCAGCTGCTCCTCCCCAGCCCTGTTCTCCAGACCCTTCACCAGCTTCATTGCCCTTCTCTGGACACACTCCAGCACCAAAATGGCCTTCTTGGAGTGGGGACCCCAAAACTGAACCCAGGATTTGAGGTGTGGCCTTGCCAATTCTGAGTCCAGGGCGACAATCACTGCCCTAGGCCTCCTGGCCACACATTGCTGCTCCAGGCCAGGATGCTGGTGCCCCTCTTGGCCACCTGGGCACATGTTGGCTCATCTTCAGCTGACTGTTGACCAACATCCCTAGGGAAGCTTTTCAGCCACTCTGCCTCAAGCCTGGAGTGTTCATGGGGTTGTTGTGACCCAAGTGCAGGACCCAGCACTTGGCCTTGTTGAACCTCATCCCATTGACCTTGGCCCATGGACCCAGCCTGTCCAGATCCCCCTGTAGAGCCTCCCAGCCCTCCAGCAGATCAGCACTGCCACCCAGCTTGGTGCCATTTGCAAACTTGCCCTCTGGCTCACACTCCTGGCTATGGTAGGAGAAAATCTAATGTGCAGGGCTGCTGTGGAGAACAGGTCTGTGTGGACTGCTTCTGCTCTATCCATGACTCCTAGGAGACAGAGCAGAGATCAGCTTTTACTAACCTCACCTGGATGTGAGACCTGGCACTCACTAGAGACAGTGCTGGGATGGTTCCTGCATGCAAAGGAGTGGCTGCTGCAGAGCAGAGCCTCACAGGGCTCAGACAAGCAGCAGCCACTGATGTGGGGATGCTTTGCTGAGCCCAGGCACCAGGTGGGTGCCCACCAAGCATGTGAGACTGTTGCGTCCCCAGGCTTGGCTGCTTGGGCACAGCATCTGCTGAAGTGGGTCCAGAG
>WBNM01046260.1:50592-154038 GCA_013399055.1 Ramphastos sulfuratus | reverse complement strand
TTCAGATCAGCCCTGGAAAATCTCATTTGCTCTGTCACCATATTTTTTCTGTTATTCTACAAAACCTTCAGTCACCTGTATGTTGGGGTTTGACTATTGTCCTTGTAATTTTGTAGGCAATGAAGGAGAAAAGGGGAAAAGAATAAATGACTGTTCAGAGCACACCAGAAATCTGAGCAATTGAAAATATCTCTACAGATTTCCTTGGTCATATGTTCCACAGAACTGCTAAGACTTTCTGGTGATTCTAAAGAGAAAACAAATGCTTATTGTATGCAGAATCTCTGACCAACTGCTTATCTTGTGTGCATGTGATTTCCTTTCTCTGCCTTGGTGAATATTTATCAGATAAACATTAAGATAAACAATTTGTGCAACACTTTCAGCTGCTGGCAGCTTGCTTGCATGTAATTGATTTGAAGTTGAACCGTGTGTTAGGAGGCGAAGGTGAGGGTCAAGGTCAGCAGCATTACTGTAGGCAAAGGCTGTTGCTAATTGAATGAACCACTAAAGAAAATGATGTGGTGCCATCCAACATCACTGATAAACCTCTATACTCTTATAACATGTAATAGCCACTGGCAATTTTTCTGCCTTGCATCAGAATGCACTAAAAATCAAAAGAGCAACTGAAAATTTCTTTGGGAGTTTTAAAAATTGATACCATATTGTACAGACTTCCTCCTTATGAGCTCTGTGTTATGATTCACACACAGAGATCTCTAACAAAAATACCTTTGGAAAAATATTTAGATCCATAGTTCAAGACCAGGACCTAGTATCTGACATGATTCAGTTCTAGTTGTAAGACAGACTGAAGACAAAATGAGGAATTACCTAATGTTCCAAATCCTGAATTATCTGAAATAGTACAAAATCAAGACCCTAATATCTGACATAATTCAGTTCTAGTTGTAAGAAAGGCTAAGACAAAACGAAGAATGAATTAACTAGCATAGCTAATCCTGAATTACCTAAAATATGCTATATTTAAATTCATTACTCACAGATTCCCTGTGTATATGGCAACTGCTGATGCTATGGATGGGTTTCCTCTGAAGAAAAATTCAGATCCAGGCTTACAAAACTGCCTCCCTACCTTCGCTGCATGCAGAAGCATATCTATTGTTACACCTCTAAAGAGCTTTTTACTTGCTGGAAAACAGAGTATTTGATATTTATTTTAGAGGAACAGAAAAAGAAAAAAAAAAAGAGAAGTTTTATGTTACAGTGATCAGTTTTCAATCTAAAACTTCTGCTTGTCTTCTCTAGAAACAAATAACAGGGCTCTACATACAAGTGAAGGCAAAGAAGCCATATGTTTGTTGCTAATTTTTCAGAAAATATTTAGTTTAATGAATGTTCTTTAGTCAGAATCCCATTAGACAACAGTTCTGGACAATTTACTCTCTCTGATGGACAAGACCTCTCCCATATTAAGTGCTGAAAATTCATTGTTCTTTAAAAGAGGCAGAAATGTGGTGCTGAGGGACATGGTTTAGCACCAGACTTGATAGAGCTAGGTAATGGTCAGACTGGATGATCTTAAAGGATTTTTTCCAATGGAAACAATTCTACCATTGTACATTCTTCAGCATTCAGTGAAGAAATAAGTCATGCCTTTTCAAAGTCTAAATGTGTCAGAGAAGGAAACTCTAATGGGCATTATGCACTTATTTAGACCTGGAGACATTTTAAAATTGTAAAATGAAATTTTTATCTAACAAAAAATAAGTATTAGGGTCTTATTGCTTTGTTATTAATAGTTGCATTAAACAAATGTATCTATAATTGATTTCAGCAAGAGTATTGATGCTAGCAAAACAATTTCAGGAAACAGTCCTTTTGAAGAGTCTTTATAAGGTTTAGAAGAATATTTGCTAATAATAAAGCAAGCTGTGCCCTGCAGAGCAACATACTGCATTCAAGAAAAAGAGAACAGTGTTTTGCCAAAGCTGGTAATAGATTGATTTTTCTTGTAAATTTACATCTGTTTTAATGGTAAAGAAAGACAGCAAAGTTGTGATTTCTGGAGAGGAAAGTTTCTACACCCATTCTGTCAGTCCCTTCTTATGGTGGTGTCTGCAGTCATAGTGAGAACCAACTTCAGGATTCCTGAGTCACAAGCCGATGCCTAAGCTGTTAACTATCCATCCTGTCTTCTACTCCTCAAGAACTTAGGAACAATTTTGACAGGCATATGTGAAAGCTTCTAAGGGCTCCACTGCCAAACCCAATCCCTTGTACACCACAAAAAACTATCCCTCCCTGTGTGCTCATCAGCAGCTGCTCTGGTTGTTTTCCATGTGTCTTATCCAAAACTCGTTCTAAAAACACTTTGGTAGAGTTGTTTGAGCTTGCAACATATTGAAATGTGTATCCATATATCATTACAGAATTTCAGAGAGAGGGAGGGTATGACAGGGAAAATTAGTTAAATTCAAATAAATCTTAATCACTTCCAAAGAACTGCTAAGTTTGGGACTAGCTAATGAAGTTTCCATGTACCACAGTCAAAAGTAAATGCAATACTGTACACTTCTTGCCAGCCTATGAAGTAGTTGAGTAGTTTACTCAACATACTGCAGTATATTGAGTAGAATGTCTGATTCTTTAAAGATGAATAAGTCTACTCTTAGTAGGCTTAAATCTCGTATTTTTAAAGATACATATAACTGGCACTTAACAGAATGACAGAATGGTGGGGGTTGGAAGCAACCCCTGGACCACATTCACCTAGATCAGGTTGCAGAGGGTCATGTCCAGGTGGGTTTTGGAATTCCCCAGAGAAATCAATTTGAAATCAAAAATATTTCAGCTGTTTGGGACCCAGTCTCTCTCTCTCTCTCTCTTTTTTTTTTCCTTCCCTTCCCTAGCTGAACACTGTGCTGCAGAAAGAGGCAGAAAGAGTGTACTTTCACAGTGCCAACGCTCAGAAGTCCCATGCAGAAGTATCAGTACTTGGTTGTCTCTCTCTTTTACCCTTCCAGAGCTGTTTTTCCATCCATAGGTCAAATCAGCTAATTCTGTACTTCTGGATAGACTCTTCCCCCTATCTTCTTAAAGGGCTCTCCATAGGCTCTCTTCTCTTTCACCTTCCTGTGTTATTGGACTAGCTCCTTTTTGATTCTCCATGCACATCTGGGACCAGCTGAGTTATTCTAATACAGTGTTGAACATTACTTCCCCTCACTACCCCTCCAGGTCTCACCCACATCCACTAAAGATATCTGCTGTAGTTCACATATCCACTACAAAGTATCAGACAGACTTATGACAAACCCTTTGTAGGCATCATAGTAGCCATTTTCCCCTAAAATCAGATTTGCATCCAGTTGCAAGATGGCATAGGCTAAGGTGGTCAGGCTGTCTTCAACATGGCTAATTCTTCATCAGACATTTTGCTGACAGTCATATCTGACAATCTATGCAATTCCTTTTTCTCCACTCCCAGGCAATGTTCATGCCACTGGCAAAATAATCTGCACAGATATGCTCAGGAAAAGGCAGCAGGAAGGCTTCATGCCACCTGGGTTCAAGAATCCTGTCCTCATCTTCTCCAGCCTTCATTATCCTGAGGATAGCTAAGTTAGGAAGCCAATCTGATGTTCTTTTTGGCCTCAGCTTTAACTATATCTTTCTGGTTTCTGTGAAATTCTCACCAAATACAAAGTAGATTTTTTAGAAGATTAATTTCAGCTTTTATCTGCTTCTAGATAGGCATCTGCTCAAAGAAATACTTCCTAGATAGTGACTAGCTTTTTTCTTGATATAGCTATTTCACAGAATCACAGAATGTCAGGGACTGGAGGGGACCTCGAAAGCTCATCCACTCCAACACCCCCTGCCAGAGCAGGATCTCCTACACCAGATCACACAGGAACACATCCAGGCAGCTTTTGAGTATCTCCCCAGAGGGAGACTCCACAGCCCCCCTGGACAGCCTGTTCCAGTGCTCTGTCACCCTCACAGGGAAAAAAAAATCCTCCTCCTGTTTCCATGAAACTTCCTATGCATCGACTTCCACCCACTGCCCCTTGTCCTGTCATTGGGCATTGAGCATCATATTTGTCTGTCCAGAAAAGCCATGTTCTTTACAGAACAAACAACAAAGATTCCTGAAGTGTGTAAAAGATGCAGACATGTGGTGCTGATTTAGTACCAGACTTGCTAGAGTTAGAAAATGGTTGGACTCAATGATCTTAAAGGTCTTTTCCAACCAGAATAGTTCTATGATTCTCTGATTTTATGACTCTTTGATTCTATGCTTTCTCAGTGCAAACGAACTATATCTCTTACCCAGTATTCTTTCCACAGATGGTTAAACTGTAAAACAAAAGATGTACTGCAGAGATAGTGCTTCTCTATGAAGACAATTAATTCCCAATCGACATGGTTAGCTCAAATTAGGCATGTAAAAAGCAAAAAGCAAAATACCCGCTTTGTGAATGAACAAAAATAGCAAGGATTTTGCTGTTACTATGATTAAATCCTAATTATGTAAACAAACAAACAAACAAAAATCCTCCCCCAAACAAACAAAAGCAAAAAAAAAAAAACCCCAAAAAACAACCAACTAACAAACCCCCCCCCCCCAAAACCCAAAAACTCAAGAAAAAAAAACAACCAACCAAACAAACAAACAAAAAAAAAAGGCAGGAGAAGTTTTACTCCCAAATCCTGCTCTGGTCAGAGTCTTCTTCTATTCCTATTTACATAGTTTTTGAGCACGTTTTTGTATCTGAAATGAAACTCTCATTGACCTTAAGGGAACCCTAGAATATTTCCTACAATATCCAGAATCACTCCATGATTTGCTTATTGCTCCTGTCCAGACAAATATGTTTTTGATTTGTTTTTCCAAGACCTTTCTTTGCAGGAGATGTGGATATTCTAAACTCCATGCCTATTTTCTTCCACCTGAGCCATCTGCTTATGGTAGAAGAGAGAATATGAGAAGGAAAACCTAATATTAGAAGTGAAAGAGATTAAAATGCAAATAAATGACAGCACATTTTAAGACTGCCAGGGCAGTTTGCTTTTGACAAAAAGGAAGCATGGCAGGTTTTCCCCTGTTACTGTGACAGGTCACCATTTCTAATCTCAGGGTCATGTCCAAGTTCTCTCTTTCATAATTGCTTGGGCTGACATCTACTTTGACCTTTTTTTCATTTTGGCTTCCCTGAATGAGGGAAGTTGCAGAACCAGAGAGGCAGAAGTTCCATAAAATGCCATAATGATTACAAAACGGGACTTCTACCCCTCTGGCCTTTGCTACAAATGTATATGTGATGTGCCATGACATTTTAACCCTTGCAGGTTGCTAAAGTACACATACTTGCCCTGTTTTGGTATCATTTGAGAGAGCTACTTTTACAGTACCTGCAGTGTTATTTGTGATGTCCTTAATTACAAATTCTCCCCGTTTTAAGCAGGGAATAATTAATGACTCTATGTAGCCATACTTGCTAAAAAAGATGTATGAGGCCCTGGATCCAGAAGGGCAGGAAGAGAAGACTGAGGAAAACAATCCATCTGCAGAGTCTCCTAATTATACTTCATCTATCGGGAAGATCGCAACCTCTGGTACTAAAAACACTGATAATAATTGCAATTGGCATACAATGGCATACAATAATGCCCTCTGCTGTTCTAAATGGTCTCAATATCAGTCTTATGGAACAACAGTCCACCTAATTTTGTTTGACTCTTTCTCATTGAGAAATGTTAGATTAAGCTTCATAGCTGTCTGTGAAATATCTACGAAGCTGTAAGCTGTAGAAGTATTACACTGACCAGAATGCACAAAGAAAACTGAACCTCAGCTAGGACAGTTAGTTGTGATGCAAAAGCTCTCCTCCTTGATTACCACCCACACAGTTCTCTCTAGCTTCTTATTTGTGATTTTTTTTTTTTGGTGACAAAACTCATAGGCAAATATCAAGCTAATGACAGGAGACTGAAAAGCAACTCTCTGTAGTCTTCTGGGAAAGAATCTCCACATTGATTTACTGCCAGACTCAGTAGTCACAGAATCACAGAACTTTAGAGGTTGGAAGGGATCTCCAAAGATCATCAAGTCCAACCTGCCTGCCAAGGCAGGATCACCCTAGGTAGTTCACACAGGAACGCATCCAAGTGGGTTTTGAAAGTCTCCAGAGAAGGAGACTCCACAACCTCTCTGGGCAGCCTGTTCCAGTGCTCTGTCACCCTCACTGTAAAGAAGTTTCGCCTCATGCTATGTTCCAGTTTGTTGCCATTGCTCCTTGTCTTATTGCTGCTGACCACCAAAAAGAGATTGGCCCCACCCACTTGACACCCACCTCTCAGATATTTGCATACATTGATCAGATCTCCTCTCAGCCTTCTTTTCTCCAGACTAAACAGACCCAGGACTCTCAGTCTCTCTTTGTAGGAGAGATGCTCAAGTACCCAAATCATCCTCATGGTTCTCCGTTGGACTCTCTCCAGCAGGTTCCTGTCTCTCCTGAACTGGGGAGCCCAAAACAGGACACAGTATTCCAGGTGTGGTCTCAGCAGGGCAGGGTAGAGGGGGAGAAGAACCTCCCTAGACCTGCTGGCCACACTTTTCCTGATGCACACCAGGATGGCATTGGCTCTCCTGGCCACAAGGGCACATTGCTGGCCCATGCAGAACTTGCTGCCCACCAGGACTCCAAGGTCTTTCTCCACAGAATTGCTTTCCAGCAGGGCAGCCCCCAACCTGTACTGGTGCCTGTTGTTTTTGCTCCCTGGACGGAGGACCCTGCACTTCATAAGGTTTGCCTTCACCCAGTTCTCAGCCTGTCCAGATCTTGTTGGGTGGCAGCACAGCCTGACAGGCTGTCAGCCACCCCCCCCAGTTTTGTATCATCAGTGAACTTGCTGATGGCAGCCTCAATGCCCTCATCCAGATCATTGATAAACATGTTGAACAAAACTGGACCCAGCAGTGATCCCTGGGAAACACCACTGGCTACATGCCTCCAATTTGATTCTGTGCCATTGATGACAACCCTCTGAACTCTGTTGTGGAGCCAGTTTTCAATCCATCTCACAGACCACCCATCAATGTCACATCTCCTGAGCTTATCTATGAGGATGTTGTGTATCAAAAGCTTTGCTGAAGTCAAATGTATATCAAGTATATGATTCTATGATTTTACATGACATTCACAGCCCTTCCTTCATGTACCAGTTTGGTCATGGTGTCATAGAAGGCTATCAGGTTAGTCAAATACATGTTGGGTGCTACTGATAACCCTCTTTTTTGAGGTTAGAGATGGCCTCCAGAATGAGTTGCTCCATCACCTTTCCAGGGATGGAGGTAAGGCTGACTGGTCAGATGATGATATGAACTGATGGATTTCAAGGTCTTTTCCAGGCAAAACGATTCTATGATTTTATGAAAATTAGTGCTTAACAAAAATGTTTTCACATCTATCTATACAGTAATTTGAAGATTATTGAGGTAGCCACTGGGTTCAAGTTGCACCAGGGGAGGTTTAGATTGGACATGAGAAGAAACTTTTTGATGGAAAGGGTTCTCAAAGGTTGGAACAGGCTCCCCAGATAGTTTGTTGAATTCTCATCCCTGGAAGTGTTCCAAAGAGGCAGAGATGTGGTGCTGAGGGACATGGCTTAGCACCAGACTAGATAATGGTTGGACTCAATGACTTTAAAGGTCTTTTCCAACCAAAACGATTCTCTGAAATTCTGATTTTATTTCAATCTGATCAGTAACCAAATAAATAGCAAAAGGTTTGTAATTCTTTTAGACTAGTTCTCAGCTTTACTCTATGGAAGAGTTCAATGTCCTAACATCACACTGGTGTGGCCAGCAAACTGCACCCACCATTAATCAAAACCCACTTCATATATGATTTCAGTGAGGCTATATGTGGAAGCCAAGTGATTTTTTTTCCCTTAATCAAAGGTACTTATGGGATGTGGTAGTACAATGATCTACAGGTTATCCATGTAATGTTGTTTAATTGCCTAGTCATAATTTCCACTCAGGGGAATTTGGAAAGCATCAGCTGAGGAGCACTGGAAATAGTGGACTTTAAAAGAATATGACCTCAAAACATCAGCAGAATTGGGGGGGAGATTAGTAGATTTGAATAATTAGTAGGTCTGCCTTGGAATGATGGCAAAGAAATTTGATTTTCTATTTCCAATTCACGTGATAACCTCCAAGGTAAAACAGAAATTGGAATTGGAAGAAAACCTTTCAAAAGATGAGACACTAAGCATTTAAACTGCATTCCACTGAAAAAATCTTGTCTTCCAGAGAGGCCAGTCTTTAAATATCCAAATTAGTTCAATGAAAACAGGCTAATTCTAACGTTACAATGATTTTCACAGCTCAGTTACGTTTCAGCAAACATACCTTTCCCCTTCTTGTTGAATTAAGCACCATTAGCCACATTTTGGAGACTTGATTAAGTCATCCTTAAGTTAATACTGAACATAAGATGAATTGCTTTTCATGATTTAAATGCCAGGCCCTGGCGAGCTATGGGAATAGACCTCCTGAAAATATATTGCTCCTGTGTGAGGTCTTAAGGAGCAATGTAAGGACACCAGTGAAGTTTCCATGCAAAGATACCAAAACTGAGGCATACCCACTATTCTAATAAAATCGTTATGTATTTTTCACAGTGCAGCCACATCCTGAAAATTACTTGTAAGAAGTCCTTGCTTGAATAAATACCTCTGCTGGATTCTCTGTAACAAAAACACAGTAGTCCTTATCTTGAGGACAAACCTCCCTGATCCACAAAAGTGATGTTTTCCTAGGGTAAGACTTGAATAAAAAAAGAGTCACAACACATGTTTGAAAGATGAGTAGCTTTCAGTACAAAGAATTCAAATCTAACCAAACTCTGCAGGACAGAAACAAGCACAGCTGGTTTTACACTCCGTATCTCTGGTTAATGTTTAAAACCAATGAGTGCTGAAAATAAGAAAAAGTGATTTGGAGAGCCTCTTCTAGCTCTGTCTGCATAATGCAAACTCTGTTCTTGCCTTCTTCCTCTTCTTCCCAACCCACATATTAAAAGAGGAATTTCAGATCCGTCTGGCACGTCACCCAGTGACAGGTTTTATAACACTTGGTGAGTGCAAAACACAGATGCCAAAAAGGGCCGGTTCAAGCCATTTTTTTATTCTCAATGGGCATTCTTTGATTAGAAGTAGCAACCTCTGAAGAAGATGGGCAGGAAAAATTCCTGATTTAGCCTTCACTGCAAGGTTGGCTTTAGCAATTAGCTCTAGTCTAGATGCTGGGCAGCAGGTTGAGGGGTGTGGAGAGGGCTGTGTAAAGCTGTGTGTGCATACTGCCTTCCACTGGGACTCACGGCGACCTCGGTGGGCAGCTGTAGCTTTGGTAGGTTGACTCCAGCTTTTGCTCAGTGGTAGAGTGAAGGTCTGTATTTTTTATTATTTTTTTCTCCCAGAGGCCTGTGGGAGAACTTGTTAGGCCTCTGTGAAGCACAAAAGGAACTGTGGGAAAGTGGTGGAGGACTTTCATCAGACAAGAGGATTAGCCTGTTTCTCTGTGGTAAAGCAGGTGGCTGCCAGCTGAAATATGCACAGCATTTGTACTCTTAATTTTTATTGCATCTAGCCAGCTAGCTAACTCAAGTGGGAGCACCAGGATACTGATGTGAATTAAGAGCTTGCATCTCAGCTCTCCATTTAAGGATGATGAACGTCCAGGAGAATGAACACTCATATCATCTCTACCACTCCTAAAATGAAGTACTTTACTCTGGGAATTCATAACTGGTACACTTCATTGCAAGGCAGTAATCCTGAATGAAAAAAAAAAGTCAGGTGGATAAGAACATGATATGTTAGCAAGCAACTAAGAGTAAGAAGCATTTCTGAATCAGTAGGGTGTTTACTTTTATTGAAAGAAAACAATGCCTAACACTGGAATCATAGTAAAATGGCAAGCAGTTCCAGTGAGGTCACAGAATGGCAGAGATTGGAAGGGACCTCTGGGCATCATCTAGTCCAACCCCCCTGCTGAAGCAGGGTTGCCTAGGTCAGGTCACACAGGAATATGTCCAGGAGGATTTTGAAAGTCTTTAGAGAAGGAGACTCCAAAACCTCTCTGGGCAGCCTGCTCCAGTGCTCCAGCACCCTCACAGCAAAAAAATTTTTCCTTATGTTCACATGGAACCTCCTGTGTTCCAGTTTGTGCCCATTGCCCCTGGCCATAAATAGTAGGAGGTCATGTTTTCATTGACAGAAGTACCCCCTACTCTAACCCCTGTAAATGTCACAGGGGGAAGATAATTGATCTCCTCAGGATCTATGTCTTCATGCATTCTCACTCTGCAGGACGTTAAAAGGCTACTGTGCCAACTTGCTCACCAGGAAGTATTTACACAGATTTTATATGCCAAGGAAGCTGAGGCCCTGTCATGACAGAACAGCTTCCATAGCTCTGGAGAATCTGTACAACTTTATTTCAGCCCTCCTGTAGCCAGACAATATGGTACAGAGTATTTACTTACCCTGTGTGTTCCAGGGGCCATGGGATAGATGATATTCACTTTATAGCAAAGTCATATTAGCCTTAGTGTCACTGCTCAGTGAATGGCTCTAGGCATTATTTACTGAATGTTATTCTTGATCTGCTATGTATTCTGCAGGATTCATTTCCTCATAGTCCCACCCATACAGCATCCAGCTGTGTCACAACTACTGACCTGCCATTGCAAAGAGAGGTGAAGGGGGGTAGCAATATTCATTCACATGCTTATCTAGTCAGCCAGCCTCTTGATTTCACAGGGGACTACAACTGTTTTCCCTCTTTTATCCTTATGCCTGGTTTGGACTTCAGATGCACTCATGCATTCTCACTGCTTTTACAAAGCAGACTTCAAGCTCCTGTGCTCAACTTCATGAACCAAATGTTCATTTTTTTCTTCAGTGCATTTCTCCTTCTCTAAGATAATATCAAACTTTCAATGGACCAACAAAACCACTTTCCTCTTTCATTACTCTTCTAGCTGCCTTTTTGTTAATGTTTCCATGGTCTGTCACCTTCTCACTTTAGATCTTATGTTCAGGTTCAATTATAGACCAGTGTAACAAACATTAGAGAGGGTTGGGAGACTCAGTTTATTGACATTTGCAGAAATGTCTGCAACTTAGGGCCCCATTCTTGTCCATTGACAGTGTTCTTTGTCGAGTACAAACCACCCTCTGTTTACATCATGTTTCTATACTTAGTCTCCTGAGTCCTTTCTGCTTCAGATTTTCTCATTCTATTCTTTCTCAGTCTTCCACTCTTATTCCAGCTCTACTTTTCTTTCACCTGTGGCAGGTTAGTGTCTCACTTCCTTGAGAAGATCTGCTGAAATGACTGAATTTTAGTCTGCATTTTGGATCAAAAATACATCCTCCATGGACTTTTCTAGACTTACACTGCTCCCTGAAATGCCAAAGAAAATCCTGTTTCATACCACTCTCTTAAATTCCTCAGAAACAAATTGCCATGTTCTATATTCTGTGCTGACTTAGGGAAAAAAATGGAGCTAGATACACCTTCTATGGTCTTAGGCAACATCACCCAAACAACCTTCTTCTCCAATTCTCATGCTAATCTCAGTCATTTACACTCATAGTCTCTCTAGGAACTCAGTGCCTTACTCTATCAAACTCCTATGTACTTGCTTCCAAATCCACTCTTTCTGTCCCTGCTCAACCAGTGCCAGTTCTCCTGGTGGTTCCTACTTTCAGTATTCATTTATCCACTTATTCTTTGCTCATTTCTCATCTCATAGCTCCTTACTACTTGTCCCTCTCCTTTTCCCTTGTTTCTTTTGCCCATCCTTCATTTCCGATTCCTTTAATCCTCTCCCAGTGGTTCCCTGTCTTTGGTTTTAGCTCAGTCGTTTACATCCTCCTTCATCACTTCCTCTCATGTCTCCACACTCAGTTATTCCTCCCACGGCTGCTGGCTCCCTATCTCCCACCAGATCCCAGGCCCTTTCTCAAACTCTCCTGTTCCAGCTTCTCCCTAGTTTGGCACCCATTTCCAATAAATCTTGGGTTTCAGCAGTCTGTTTAAAATTTCTTGTCCTAGGTTTCTCTTCTTCTGACAGCCTCAGCAGAAAACCAGTCTAATATTTGTCCCTCTGATTCACAGAACCACACAGAGTCACAGAATGGTAGAGCTTGGAAGGGACCTCTGGAGATTATCTAGTTCAACCTTCCTGCTAAATCAGGGCCACCTAGAACAGGATCATATTCAGGTAGGTTTTGAAAGTCTCCAGAGAAGGAGGCTCCACAACCTCTCTGGGCAGCCTGTTCCAGTGCTCCACCTTCAGAAGTGAGAGCTGCTGTGAGAGCTGCTGAGACCACAGGAGTGACAGACAGTACTGCTCTCCCACATGAGCTTTTCCTCCACTTGATCCTGCAGTAAAAGTGCCCCAGACCCACACCTTCTCAAGCATTCTGTCAGACTGGTATCTGCATTGTCCAGCGAGAAAGGGGCTGAGAGGGTACAGAACTTTCTCACCTGAACATATTTTTTTCAAAACCCTGATCAAGAATTGGGAGATTTTCCTTAGGGAAAAAAAACCCAAAACCATAAAAACCATTCTCCTGCTAAGTGTTGTGCTCTGTGCTGTAATATGTATGACATTCTTGTGCTTAAAGCAAAGAGTCTGGTTTTAGCTTTAGTCCTCATCATTAGAAACAGGTTAATCATTTTGTCAAAAAACTAGAAAGGAAAAAAAATGTGTCAGATAATTGCACTCAAAAGCTTAAAGTTTTGAAAAGTTAAACCTATGTGAAAAGAGATCTTCTAATTAGAACCTGTGAGCAGCCTGTGCTAACAAAACCAAACATCCCTCCTATGTGTTAGAAAGGGTGCTTTCAAAAAGGGCAGTTGTGGCATTGGAGCACCTGTCCTGAGGAAAAAGCCCATGTTCCTTAGCCACCCATCATTTTCTCTGTCTCGTGGAGTTTGCACTCCCATGAATGTGAGATTGAATTTCTTGTGTTGATTGGAGGGAGCCTGGGAAGACATGAAAAGAACTGAGTCTATGGAGTCACAGAACCTCTCCCACAAATTCTTGTGTAGCTCATAAAAACCATTCAAGACTGCAGTCCTGTATTCAGATAAACTCTGCAGTTTCCTCACATCTCCTGGGAGCACCACTCACTGCAAAAGGCTCCGGGATAATGTGGGGTCATGACTGTCTACTTATCTTCAGTATGGTCTTAAGATACAAATATTTTGTAATAAAAGCCAGCTGGAATGAGCTATAAATAATAAGATCCAGTAAAAACTGTCTATACTCTCCTACACTGGTATTCTCTTAATGTTAAAGTAAATGAGATAGCTACAATTGCCATAAGTGGACTATAACTCCAGGTAGTCAACTTCCACTTAGAATGAAATGATAAAAGAAAAAGAAACGAGGTCATAAGGAAGCCTCCTGTGCACCTGACAGGTACTAGAGCTGAGATACCATCATTATGGACAGCCTGGTTCATTTGAAGTCACTTTCTTTTATTTACAGATGTTCATACATCAAAATGAGAAAGAAGTGGGTTTGCCACTGGCTTTTGTTGAATTTTTTTTCCTTTGAAAAAACCCTGCAATTAACCACCCCCAGGTACATTTCCCTCCATCTTTCTATCCATACAGAACTCTTTGAAGCCAGAGTGTTTCATTCTTTTTACAACCATTTAATTTAAGAGATGATGAGCTATCAGGAATATTTTCAACAGGTACCACAAAACTGGTATTGTAGGAGCCATGATGCTGCATGCTAATTATTAGCATGATGCCAGTGACTGCAGAAACATCTGAAACACAATCAAAGAGGTGGCTTGGGACCTGCAATCAACTGTAAATCTGTTTGTAGTGACAGCACTCAGACATAATCCCACAGCTCACACAGCAGAGGTTCCTAGGTGGGACAGAGATTGTTGTGCCAAAGCTCTGCCTGTAAACAGCTCAACAAAAAAGCCATAATCCTAATGCTACTAAAATGCTTTTAAATGAAGATGCTGCATAGGAGGTAAAGAGAAATGTAGCCCTGGATGCTGTGGTGTACTCCATTTTCTTGATTCTTCTGGTAGCATACTAAAACAATTAAAGATGCAGGATAGAATCATAGAATCATTAAGGTTGGAAAAGACCTCTAAGATCATCAAGTCCATCTGTCAACTCAGCACCACCATGCCCATTAAACCGTGCCTCGAAGTGCCATGGGTTTTGGACGCTTCCAGGGGTAGTGACTCCACCACACCCCTGGGCAGCCTGTTCCAATGCCTGACCACTCTTTCAGGAAAGAATTTTTAACTCGAATCCACTCTAAACCTCCCCCAGTGCAACTTGAGGCCATTTCTTCACAGTATCACAGTATAAGCAAGGTTGGAAGAGACCTCAAAGATCATCAAGTCCAACCTGTTACCACAGACCTCAAGACTAGACCATGGCACCAAGTGCCACGTGCAAACATGCCTTGAACACCTCCAGGGACGGTGACTCCACCACCTCCCTGAGCAGCCCATTCCAGTGGGGAATGACTCTCTCGGTGAAGAACTTTCTCCTCACCTCCAGCCTAAACTTCCCCTGGCACAGCTTGAGACTGTGTCCTCTTGTTCTGGTGCTGGTTGCCTGAGAGAAGAAAGCAACCTCCTGCTGGCCACAACCACCCTTCAGGTAGTTGTAGACAGCAATAAGGTCTCCCCTGAGCCTCCTCTTCACCAGGCTAAACAACCCCAGCTCCCTCAGCCTCTCCTCATAGGGCTTGTGCTCGAGGCCTCTCACCAGCCTCGTTGCCCTTCTCGTCCTTTCTCTTGTTACTAGGGAGAAGAAACCAACCCCTACCTGGTTCTGACCTCCTTTCCGGTTGTTGTATAGAGGCTCTCCCCTCAGTCTCCTTTCTCCAGACTAAACAATCCCACTTCTCTCAGCCACTCTTCATAAGACTCATTTTGTGTGAAGTTACCCTCTCTACTTCTCTGAAATAGTTGGGTCTTCATCTCTATTCCGTGTCTTACATTCACATTTAGTCCTTTATATCCGAGTAGATTACTGCAGACATAGCCATACAATAAGATCATGTTTACAGGGCAGAATTTTACACCCCTTTTTTCATGGGCACTGTAGAATGAACTCTGCAGGTAAGCTAGGGTGACACTGTACATCTGTGAGCCCAAAAGTAAGATCTTTGAAACCAGATGTCTGCATTAAGAATACAAACTGAAGATTAAATGGACCTAAATCCAGGTGCTTAAATCACTTGGACATTTGTGAATTTTTTATGCAAAATCTCATTTTTAAAACAACATAATCTAAGAAGCATCTTTAAGAGCAAAGGATTCCTATGTTAACATCTAAAATAAATGAGCACTATCTCACACAAGTGTAGAAGCAGTCAGTCACTATGAATCTCTGCAAGAATAGCATGCCATGGAAAGGTTTTTGTTTTGTTTTATTTTTCATTTTCTCCTTTCCCCACTGAAAACCAAATAAAGAAACCCCATTCACTTAAGAAGTGATTGTCTGTAGACCTTTGAAGCCAAGGAGGGTGACAGCAAGGGCAAGAGGCTTATTTCAAGGGTCACATTTCATTTGCATAAGCAAGTAACCATAGGGCACTGTGGAATGTCTGTAAATGGATTTCATTACAGAAATTCAGCTTAAAGGGACTATAAATAATCCTCTGACAAACATTGTATATTGCTCCAAGTTCTTCTGTAATAAAAATATTTTAGTAACACAACAATCCGTGAAAGCAGGAAATGAAACAGGAGGAGCTGCACATCTTCCCCTTTTCTCTCTCAGGGCAACATTATATTGTAATATGTTTTAGAGGAGGGGAGAAAAAAACCTATATTTCTATTATTTTAGCAAAGTAATCCTACAAAAACAAGGTTATATAATTCCATATGGCTGAGACAGGGTGGCTAAACAAATATCCAAATCTTTACTAGCTCTTCTCCCCTAGAGATCATCTGTCCAGCAGGACAGGTGTGCAGGCTGCATGGTGTTCTGCCCAAAGGAACATCTCCAAATGTACTTGAGTGTGTAAATCTTCTGGGATGAAGTTCAGTGGAGAAGCATTTTAAAGTACACATTTTAATGAGGTGTTCTTTTGTGACCATATGAAGAAATAATGAACATGTAAGGTCCTTGTTCAGCTAAAATATTTAAGCAACTCACTGGTTTGCTGCACACTAAACTCCTGCTCACTTCTGTAGCACTTAGCTATAGGGTCAGAAACTTTCCTAAATGAGGAGGGATCTACTCATATGCTTAGAAGTTAGTGTGTATTTAATGCTTTAATACATTAGTGCCCAGTGCTGTAGGATGTTCAAAGCCAGGTGCTGCTGGATGGACAGCAGACCACTCATCAGATTGCACTTTATCCACTGAAAAGTGCGAGTGACACAAAGTCACTGGAGCTTTTGCAATTCTCTGTGTAGAAATATATCCACTGCAGTATATCCTTGAAGAGAGTTGGCTTGACATCTTCAAAAAGGAGTCTGAGATTTTCTCTCATCATAAATATCTGTAGACATGGCACTTTGGGACGTGGTTTAACGGCCATGGTGGTGTTAAGTTGGTGGTTGGCCTCGATGATCTTAGAGGTCTTCTGCAACCAAAACTTCTGATGGAATCCTCTATCGTCAAAATAATTCTATGATTCTGTGATGGAATCCTCTAACATTAAAAAAAAAAAAAAAATATATGCTTCCATAACAATTCTATGATTCCATAATGGAATCTTCTACCATAGAAACAATGCTATGCTTCCATAATGGAATCTTCTACCATAGAAACAATTCTATGATTCCATAATGGAATCTTCTACCATAGAAAAAATTCTATGCTTCCATAATGGAATCTTCTACCACAGAAACAATTCTATGCTTCCATAATGGAATCCTCTAACATAGAAACAATTCTGTGATTCCATAATGGAATCTTCTAACATAGAAACAATTCTATGAGTCTATAATGGAATCTTCTACCATATAATCATAAAACTGCTTCAGTTGGAAAAGATTTCTAAGATCACTCAGTCCAACCATTGACCTAACATCATCATAGTTATTAAACCATGTCTCAAAGTGCCGTGTCCACACATTCCTTGAACACCTCCAGGGATGGTGACTCTACCACCTCTCTGGACAACCTATTCCAATGCCTGACCAGTCTTGCAGTAAGGAAATTCTTCCTGGTATCCAACCTAAACTGACCCTGGTGCAATTGGGGGCCATTTCCTCTTGTTTTATCACTCAACTCTATAACTTCATCCCTCTTGGGATACCAGCAAGAAACATCCCTATTCTGAAGAGCATTGAAGCAGTCGTCTCTGAGGGAGAGTTTTGGCAGTGCCCCAGTTTAATAGGAAAGGTCTCACAAAGTAGTCTGTCTCTACTGTTTCTAATAACATAAAGAGAAGAAAAATGTAGAGACATTTCTTCAAAAAGAAGGGAAATGTGGGCC
Source organism: Ramphastos sulfuratus (assembly GCA_013399055.1). NCBI lineage: Eukaryota > Metazoa > Chordata > Aves > Piciformes > Ramphastidae > Ramphastos > Ramphastos sulfuratus. The sequence continues at coordinate 136,541 of WBNM01046260.1, read as the reverse complement.
TTTAAAGCAGTAATTTAATTTTCATTTATGTTAGGTTTTGTTTCATCTTGTTTCCCTTCCTAATAACTACAATTATTCTGAGACTGGCATTCCTGTTTTCTCTGGAATGGATGTGCTCGCAGTGAAAAATCCAATTGAATCAGAGCATGTAACGAGAAAATGTAATCCATCGTTATTAAAAAAGGCAGCTTACCTTTATCTGGGTGTTAAATAGTACAAATCCACGGGAGTCAGTGAATGTTTTGAAGTAAAAATGAGGGGCATTATGAAGGCTGAAGTGGATTTGTCACCGAATTATTTGTATTACCTCAGAAATGGCCTAAGACATGGTTGGGGAAACCACGTGTTTAGCAGTGGGAGAAAGGAAAATAAATCCCTTTGCTTGTTTTCTGCATGTCCAGAGACAATGAATGACACTTTACATATCAGGATACTTTGTGGAAAATTGTGAGATNAAGATGTGGTCTAACCAGTGCTGACTTCCATGGTCCTGCTGGCCGCACTATTTCTGACACAGACCAGGATGCCATTGGCCTTCTTGGTCCGCAGGGCACACTGCTGGCTAGGTGGCCAAGAAGAGGAAAGTTGTCCTTGAACAGAAACCATGATTGTTTCACTGCTCACATCCAAATGCTGCTTCTGACTATCTGTGTGCTAGGAAATGGGGACTAACTTGCTGTATGCGAAGCTAGGCAAGGTGGTACTAGCACAGAACAGCAAGCTCATAGAGGTGCTGTTTCCAGCTCTCCAGAAAGCTTGGTCAAATCCCTTAAACCTCCTCTGCTGTCTCACCAGTTGAGGAGATAGCATGGCTTACTCATCTCTATGGCACACTTGAAGGGTTAGACACCACAAGAAAGCCATGGGGATGCTGTGTGATTGTAGGGCTTTCTGCATTTGTCATTGTGCAACAACAGTGGCTGTGGAGAGTGGAAGAGACTTACTGCACCTCCAAAAATAAAACACCTGGGATGCCTCATTACTCCTCATTACTCATACTCATCTACATCCAACCTCACATACTGAGGCTATTTGTACTACGAAGCACTTGTTATAAACTCCAGAAAGACTACAAAATGGTTCTGCTGGAAGATTTGTTTAGAGAGGGCTCAAGTTACAAGGCTTGAATATTCCTGATGGAGGTGGTTGCTCTGGGGTAGGATTTTGCTTCAGTTCATCACATGCAAGACTGGAACTGGACTTCAAGGGGACTCAGGCAGTGTCTGTGAACTGTGCCAATTTTGAATGGGACAGGAAAAATTTACACCAAAGTCCTCGGATTCTGAGTCCAATTTTTGGAAATATTTTCTTACTTGATCTACAAGTTCAAACCATAAGCTTGCAAGCAAGCAAATCTGCCAAATGCTCAGTCACATGAAATGTATGCACCCATGACAAAACACTTGTGTGAATCCACAGTCCTCCTAAAGCCACCCACAGGGAGGAGTGGTTGCCAGGAAGAACTGCTGAACAAAGCCCAAACGTTGCCTGCTCCCCTTCCTCACAAATTGAATGTCTGCCTTCATTCAAGACCTGATTGTGTCTTTTCTCTCAAGCTGGGAAGCTTCTTCAGAAGAAGTGATTTAGGAAGCTTGGGCAAGATTCTAAACTATTGCATTTCCATGTGTTGGCAAATTAGTGGTAAACTTTCCATGATGCCTGTGAATCCCTGTTGTCTGAGTTCAAAACCAGCACTTCATTACCTCATGGTTTCCAGAATCTTTTTTCCCCCCATTATCTTCAAATGGTGTAGCCTCACCCAAAATACTTGATGGATGTAGAGAAACATGTATGTGTTGTGTAGCTTTTCTGCATCTTAAGGATATATACTCCATGATCACACAAGAAAAGACCACTTATTCCTAATCTAAATTGCTCAGTACCTTGGCTGACTGTCAGGGGATGAAATTATAGAACACACAAAGAAAACAGGTTGTGTGGTTCTGTAGTCATCCTGTCAAAACACTAGAAACAGCTCTAATAACTTCAAGAGTAAATGACATTTGAGTCCTCTAGATCAAGAGAGAGCAACATAACATTGAATTCTGCTTAGGACAGGGAAGAAGCATATACTCAGGATTGAGTGGGAAATATGTTCTTCACTGAAAAGAAATAATTTCTCATCCAAAGATTCTTTAATTCTAAGTTCCTTTCTTCTCGAACTATTGTTTTTCTGCTAATGCACCTTCTGTACTCCTGTCAGAAATTAATATTTGCAAAAAAATAAATAGAAATGTCTTTGATGTCTTTGTTGGAGTGGGTCCAGAGGAGGGCCACAAAGATGCTCAGAGGGCTGGAGCAGCTCTCCTATGAGGACAGACTGAGAGAGTTGGGGCTTTTCAGCCTGGAGAAGAGAAGGCTTCGAGGAGACCTTATAGTAGCCTTCCAGTATCTGAAGGGGGCCTACAGGAAGGCTGGGGAGGGACTATTTATAAGGTCTTGCAATGACAGGACAAGGGGCAATGGGTTTAAACTGGCAGAGGGAAGATTTAGGCTGGATGTTATGAGGAAGTTCTTTCCAGTGAGGGTGGTGAGGCACTGGCACAGGTTGCCCAGAGAGGTTGTGGCTGCTCCCTCCCTGGAGGTGTTCAAGGCCAGGTTGGATGAGGCCTTGAGTAACCTGTACTAGTGGGAGGTGTCCCTGCCTATGGCAGGGGGTTGGAACTAGATGATCCTTGAGGTCTCCTTCCAACCTTACCATTCTATGATTCTATGATTGATATAAGGCAATTTTGGAAGGTAAGAATGGTTTCACATTGACAGGAATGAATATTAATTAAAAGAGGATCATTTCTACTGCAGTTTATATAGTTGTGGATTCATAGAATTCTAGCATTGTTTGGGTTGGAAAGGCCCTCAAAGATCATTTAGTTCCAACCTCCCTGCCATGAGCAGGGACACCTTATGTCAGACCAGGTTACTCCAAGCCCCATCCAACCTGGCTTTGAAAACTTCCAGGGATGAGGCATCCACAACCTCCCTGGGCAACCTGTTCCACTCTCTCACCACCCTCACTGTAAAGAATTTATTCCTTACATCTAATTTAACCTCTTTCACTTTAAAACTGCTACTCATCATCCTATCACACACTCCTTGATGAGGACTCCCTCCTCATATTTCCTGTAGACCCCCTTTAAGTAATGGATGACTGCAGTAAGGACTCTTCAGAGCCTTCTTCTTTCTAGGCAGAACAACCCCAACTCTCTCTGCTTGTCCTCACAGGGCAGGTGGTCCTGCCCCCTGATAATCTTTGTGGACCTCTCCTCTAGACATCCAAAGCAGGTCCATGTCTTTCACCAGAGGGCTCCAGGGCTGGAGACAGTAGTGCAAGTGGGGGTCTCACTAGAACAAAGGGGCAGAATCCCCTCTCTTGACCTGCTGGCCATGCTTCATTTTGATGCAGGTCAGGACAGGGTTTGCCTTCTGTGTTGCATGTGCACATCGCCAGCTTATGTTCAGCTTTTCATCCACCAGTACCCCCAAGTCCTTTTCCATAGGACTGCTCTCTATCCACCCAGCCTGTAGAGCTTTCACAATAGAGAACAGATTGCTGTAGCCAACTAGGAGGCACAACAGGCATCAGTATCTGGGGAGTAAAGCGCCCTTTTGAGCTCTAAAACAAGGTACATAATTGTATCCTGTGTTCATTATGATGGTAGAGAGGGAAAAATTATGCACATGACTCAAAAGTAAGTGACAGAATCATCTCACAGAAAGGTGAGATAATGAGGTTGGTGCTTAAAGTGGAGGTGTTCCTTTGTAACATCTCCACACATCTGTGTTGCTAGAAGACAACCCAATCACTTGGCCTAGTTAGACCTGGCACTGCATTTGACACACCTTGACAGACCATTTAGCCTCTTTCTTTTAAAAGCTATTTCTACTTGGTTACTGTTTCCTGAGAATTAGAAGGAGGAAGTGTACATGGCTTATGTATCTTGAAAGGGAATGGAGGAAATAAAATAATTTCTATGGGGAGATTGCAACAGTAAACTTGGGGATCTTTGATTTAGAGTACAGGAAAAACTGAGGAAGCATGCAAAGCTAATGTGATCAAAAAATGGATTTGTTAAAACATAATCAGCTCACAGAGCGCTTAGAAAAACAGGCAGAGAGTGGTCAATTGTTCGCAATGAATTATTCACCACTCCATTGGAACACAACCGTCCCAGAATGCTAAATTAGGAGATAATCAGGATGCAATCTCTCACTCCTCCTGTTTGGCATTGCCACTGACCTTATTGTTAGAGACATTGGGTATGGATACAACACAGAAATAACAAAATATAAGCAGTATGCCGAAAATGTCTAGGTTTTAGCTGGCAACTTCCTTCCTATAAGTAACAATCATTAGACAAACATTGGTCGAAAATCTCTGTAATATTTAAAGAAAGAGTTTATCATTAATTATGAACCTAACTGTGCTGGTTTGAGGCTAATTGGAATATTTTAATGAGAGAAAATAGATTATAGGCTGTGAAAAGCAAACAATGGTGATGTCTACTTCACTCATAGGCTTGCTGAGATGTATAAAAGCAAGGACACAAACATAGAATCATAGAATCATAGAATGGTAAGGTTGGAAGGAGACCTCAAGGATCATCTAGTTCCAACCCCCTGCCATAGGCAGGGACACCTCCCACTAGCACAGGTTACTCAAGGCCTCGTCCAACCTGGCCTCGAACACCTCCAGGGAGGGAGCATCCACAACCTCCCTGGGCAACCTGTGCCAGTGCCTCACCGCCCTCACTGGAAAGAACTTCCTCATAGATAAGACAGAGTCTCTCTGTCAGAGTCGGTGTGTTCTGGGCTTCTGCTGTTAACCCAACTAATCACTCTGCTTCTAACCCCCCTTGCCGATCCTCCAAGCTCACCTTGCACGTAAGGCAGACCCTGGGATAAGGTAGAGGGGTGGAAAGAAGGTGGAAGGGTGGTTGGGAGCCCCTCCTGGGGACTCTGATTTCTGGGAGGGGTATTGTGTTTCTGTATTACCTTAACTTGTATATTTCTGTATACAGCTGTAAATATTGTAATATATTGTAAATATCTGCTTGTACATTGTGCTAAGCTGTGAATACAAAGCTTCATTCCTTAACTTCCAGCCAGCTGAGTCTAGTCTGGGTGATTTCATAGAGTGGGGGCGTGGGTAACTCCCAAACTTACACACTAACAAATACAACAAAGCTAGCAGTTCATCTCCCAGGCATTTCAGAAATATCAATACACTGGAGACGAGCAAATACATTTACAACCTTAGTAATGGAAAAGTCTGAGGGAATAGCTAGAAAAATATGTAATGACTCCACTGAGTGAAAATCATCAGAGTTCAACAACTATTTAGAAATGTTCTAGGAGAAAGGTGTGATTACCTCACCAAGAAACAAAAAAAAAAAAAAAATGCTATGGCAGTCTTTGGTTGGCTAAGCAGAACTTCACTGAGCAGACTGCAAATGGGGACACTATTGGGATTTAACACACCGGACTTGCAAAGCGTAGGTCCAGGACATACAGACTGGCAGAGCATTATTCATGCTCTAGACAGCACTGTGTTGTCTCAGAAATATCCATCACCAGATTCTAGGAGCTCCTCAATACTATTCTGCAATGTAACTTTGGAAGAAACCACACAAGGTAGGTACACAAAGTACGCAAGATGATGCTATTCAGGCTTGAAAGTCTCTCCTGCCTAAATCGACCTCTTCTGTATTCTAAAACTTATGTTTCTTCTTTTAAAGGCTTTAATCCTAAATATTACTGTTTTCCCAGAAGCTGAAAAAGCTTGATTTTGGATTTTTAGGAATAGAGAGGTATTCTAAGTATTTTTCTAAGAAACATTAGCATGTATTGTCATTTGCAGCCTCATCTTCAAAGGTGGTGTAGACTTCCATCTGCATTTTGACTTAGTCTAAGTAAAACAAATGCATTTTTCTCTGTCTATTTACTGAGTATTCTTTAGAGGGACAAAGTTTGCCTGTTGGATTTTTTCCTCATTTCCAAAGACTCTAAAGCTCTGTGGGAAAGGTGCTGCACAACAAGAAGCCAAAACAACAACAAAAACAACAACAAAATCAACAACAAAACCCCCCAAAAGTTTTTACAGAGGGAGCTGAAACATGCTCCAAAGAAACATCTGAGACCTCTGTATGTAAACACAATTGTGCCAAGAGGAAACAGCAACTCAGAAGGTACACAGCAGGCAGTGCCCCAGTATCCACTGTGACATGTCCTACTCAAATCTCACTTTCCCTAAATTGCACTCTCATGTCAAGGCAGCTCTCAGAGAGGAAAGGGGCAAAGTTGCTCACCTCTGCTAATCTTCCCTTCTTGTGGCTGGGCTGTTCTGCCAGATTCTGTTTGGATAACTGCCTTCAGCTACTGATTCAGCAGAGGGCTTGCCCTGTTGTGAGAGTATAGTTACATGCTCCCAAATACTCATGGATTTAGAAAGCAAATAAGGTTTACTCTTTTCTGCTGTCCACTTGCCTGTACATCCTTGTGGAGTTAGGTTTGCTGCTTTACAATCAGTCTCCTGCTGAGCCCTGTAATCAGGCTTCCAAATAAAATAATCTGGAGAGAAAATAGCTTGGAAAAGGTTCTTAATTTTAGTGTTGGGTCTTAAGACCACTTTTTCCTTTTCTGTTCTTGTGATCAGGGCAAATTTCACAGCATTAGCTCAGATGTTGATCCCCCTGTATATGTATAGCATACACGAGCAGAAATCATCATTACCAATTATCACCTATAATACTTTCACAGCATCACAGTATAAGCAAGGTTGGAAGAGACCTCAAAGATCATCAAGTCCAACCCATTACCACAGACCTCAAGACTAGACCATGGCACCAAGTGCCACGTCCAAATGTGCCTTGAACACCTCCAGGGACGGTGACTCCACCACCTCCCTGGGCAGCCCATTCCAGTGGGGAATGACTCTCTCGGTGAAGAACTTTCTCCTCACCTCGAGCCTAAACTTCCCCTGGCACAGCTTGAGACTGTGTCCTCTTGTTCTGGTGCTGGTTGCCTGAGAGAAGAAAGCAACCTCCTGCTGGCCACAACCACCCTTCAGGTAGTTGTAGACAGCAAGAAGGTCTCCCCTGAGCCTCCTCTTCACCAGGCTAAACAATCCCAGCTCCCTCAGCCTCTCCTCATAGGGCTTGTGCTCGAGGCCTCTCACCAGCCTCGTTGCCCTTCTCTGGACACGCTCAAGCACCTCAATGTCCTTCTTAAATTGAGGGGCCCAGAACTGGACACAATACTCAAGGTGTGACCTAACCAGTGCAGAGTACAGAGTACTCCTTTATTTATAAGCAGAAGCTCAATCTCTTATTTGAGAGAATAATAGGGTTAAAATATGCTAATTAGAGCTGTGCTAATTAGAGTTAATTTTTCCCATTGTCTTCAATGGCTGGAAAGGGATTTTATGTAATCAAATCCTCAGCATAAAAACCGAACAGCATCTATTGACAGGAATTTAGATGCTGGACCCAAAAGTACCATTTTTTTTCCTCTGTGTCTAAGCATGCTGTAGTTGCCCAAATACAGTAAGTTAACATTGTAGTCATGTACCCATCTGGAAATTCTAAGAGTATTATTATTTTACCTGTTCCACAGAGAGCAAGTTACATTATGTTCTTAAACTGGTAACTAAATTCATAGAATCATAGAGTGGCTTTGGTTGGAAAAGAGCTCTAAGGATCAGTGAGTCCAACCATCTACTTACCACCACCAGGTCAACACATTTTTCTCTTCAACAGCCTTCTCTTAGTAGACCTCTTTTATCCTACCTTACTATATTCCAGAATAAAAAATAAAGGCTAACAGGAAAATATGTGATTCAGTATTAGAAAACACACAGTGTACAATCTTCTGCCACTGGAATTTGCTGTGTTTATGCTATTTGGTGCAAAGGAGTAAACATGAAGGCAAGGGTACAAGGACATCTGCCTACTTGGATTCTTTTTATTGGAGTTTAAATAGCAATTAGCCACAGTTTAAGAAACTTGTATTAGTTATTGACCTTGATCTTTTGCCTCTGCATGCTGCTAAAGAGGTGGGAATACAAAGCTTCTAACACTGCAGTTATCAGTTTTATGATAAGGGTATATATATAACACATTCTCTCTATCTGGTAAATATGAACCTGTTCCATGTAAGACTGTCCATGGAGGCATATCTACTGTGGAGACATCCATTAAAGGACTCATAGGTACTAAATTAACCCTGACTTCAAACACAACCTTCTCAGACAAATTAAGCTACAGAGATAGAAAAGGGCATGAGCAATCATTAATCTATTGAAGGCCCCACCTTCTGAAATGTGTTGCTCTTTCCAAGTTCAATGATAATTTCAAGATTAATTGTTCCAAATTTTACAGTGTGTCTTTACTAATTATGTAGTATTTAGGTGACAAAATACTGCCTACTGCAATCAGTTCTCCTTAGATATTGTACCTATCCTAGCAAGTCAAATGCTTTAATTCAAAATATCATAGAATCAAGAAATAGTTTTGGCTAGAAAAGACCTTTAAGATGATTAAGTCCAACCATTATCTCACTCTACCAAGTCTGGTCCTAAATCACATCCCTCAGCATCACATGTCTATATCTTCTACACAACTCCAGGGATGGTGATTTAACCACCTCCTTGGGGAGCCTGTTCCGGTCTTGGAGAATCCTTTCACTCAAGAAGTTGCTTCTCATATCCAACCTCAATGTCCCCTAGTGCAATGNTATCCTAGCAAGTCAAATGCTTTAATTCAAAATATCATAGAATCAAGAAATAGTTTTGGCTAGAAAAGACCTTTAAGATGATTAAGTCCAACCATTATCTCACTCTACCAAGTCTGGTCCTAAATCACATCCCTCAGCATCACATGTCTATATCTTCTACACAACTCCAGGGATGGTGATTTAACCACCTCCTTGGGGAGCCTGTTCCGGTCTTGGAGAATCCTTTCACTCAAGAAGTTGCTTCTCATATCCAACCTCAATGTCCCCTAGTGCAATGTGAGGTAATTTCCTCTCCTCCTATCATTTGTTACTAGGGAGAAGAGATCGACACCCACTTGGCTCCAAACTCCTTTCAGTGAGTTGTAGAGAGCCAGAAGTTCTCTCCTTAGCCTCTTTTTCTCCAGACTAAACAATCCCAGTTCCCTCAGCTGCTCCTCACCAGACCTGTTCTCCAGACCCTTCACCAGATTTGTTGCTCTTCACTGGACTTTGCTATTTCAGAATTTATTCCTAAATTAAGTGACCTCTATTGCTTGTGTGACCTCTTTGTAGATTGGGCAAAAGGACTGAATTGAAAGCAACAACAAACAGACCATCACTGCTGAATGTTTTATTGTTAATTTATAGGAGATATTCTTTGAAGAAACACAGCCTGACTGCTGATTCACTGAGAGAAAAATAATGATAGCTGACCTCCACCCATTTTAGGATTTCACATCACAGATAGGGTAATGGAACAATGCTCATTTGGGTAGCAGAGCATGTTGCAACCATTCTAATTCCCTGCAAAGTTCAGGTTACAAAAACAAAACTAAAAACTTGAGGCAGGACCAGCACTGATGTATTTGTTTAGCTGATCCAAAGACAGAACTGAACTATTAATAAATCCTACCTCAATCTATAATATTTGAAACAAAAGGGACTGCAACTTCCATTTGCTGTCCTAAATCATGTCAGTGCAAACACAAACAGCCCTAAAACCCCCTCCTGTGAATGGAGTATTTAGGATATGAATAAGTGTTTTCCTTCTCTTAGGCACATTAAAGTTATTTAAACAGCTACTGTAAAAAAATGAAACTTCATTGCTTTCCTAAAGACAATTAAATTATCAGCAAACTCTACATAACTAAGTGTTGATCCAAAATTTATTTCAATTTTTGATTTAAACTTCATTACCTTGGATCTTTTCCTTTCACCTCCCTTGAAACCTGCATTGTACTAAACTTAACATGACAGATGTGGAGACAGAAGAACATGATGGAAATACAGAACCATGGAATCATTTCAGTTGGAAATGACCTTTAAGATCATCAATTCCAACCATTATCTAACTCTACCAAGTCTGATGCTAAACCATGTCCCTCAGCACCACAGTTCTGTGTCTTTTAAACACCTTTGGGGATGAGGATTCAACCACCCCCTTGGGGACCCTATTCCTGTCTCTGATAACCCTTTCAGTCAAGAAGTTTCTTCTAATATTCAGTCTCCCTTCCCTAGTATTAGAATTATAGAATCAGTCAGGATTGGAAGGAACCCAAGGATCATCTAGTTCCAACCCCTCTGCCATGGGCAGAGAGACCCTATCCTAGATCGGGCTGGCTAGAGCCTCATCCAGCCTGGCCTTAAACACCTCCAGGGATGGGGCCTCAACCACCTCCCTGGGCAACCCATTCCAGGCTCTCTCCACTCTCATGGTGTAGAACTTTCTCCTCACATCCAGTCTGAATCTCCCCAGCTCCAGCTTTGCTCTTTCTCCCTAGTCCTGTCACTACCTGGTATCTTAAAACGTCCCTCCTCGTGCCAGAAGAAGGCCACCTGGGAGCCTCTTCTTCTCCAGACTGAACAGCCCCAACTCTTTCAGTCTGTCCTTATAGGAGAGGTGCTCCAGACCTCTGAGCATCCTTGTGGCCCTTCTCTGGACACGCTCCAGCATGTCCACATCCCTCTTGTAATAGTGCCTCCAGAACTGGATGCAGTACTCCAGGTGGGGTCTCACCAGAGCAGAGTAGAGGGGGAGGATCACCTCCCTCAGGCTGCTGGCCACATTTCTCCTGATGCAGCCCAGGCTCTGGTTGGCTTTCTGGGCTGCAAGTGCACACTGCTGGCTCATGTTGAACTTCTCGTCCACCAGCACCCCCAAGTGCCTGTCCTCAGGGCTGCTCTCCAGCCAGTCACTGCCCAGCCTGGATTGCCTCGACCCAGATACAGGACCTTGCACTTGGTCTTGTTGAACCTCATTAGATTGGCTTGTGCCCACCTCTCCAGCCTGTCCAGGTCCCTCTGGGTGGCATCCCTGCCCTCCAGCATGTCTGCTGCACCACACAGCTTGAGGCCCTTTCCTCTCATTCTGTTACCTGTTACTAGGGAGAAGAGACCAACATCCATCTCCCTATAACCTCCTCTCAGGGAGTTGTAGAGAGTGAGAAGATTGCCCCTCAGCCTCCTTTCCCCAGACTTAACCCCAGCTCTGCTCAGCCTTCTCTCTTTCCAGGCTCGTGAATGTTGGTGAATACTTTAAAGCCATCATCGTGTGTATGTTGGGGTCCTTATGGCCAAATATTTCCCATAAACATCTTTTTATTCATAAGTAGAGCTTAGATAAGCAAAATTATTAGAAAAAGGAGAAGAAAGATGCATAGGGTGTGCTGATGACAAATAAGGGATGGAAAGCTCTGTCTCCTAGTACCCTTTGGACTGAAACAGCTTCCTCCTCATTTCCATTTATCAGACAATTATGAATTTTTTTTTTTCTTTTTAACTAAGCATTTTTGGTAAATTACAAAACTACTCATAGAAGGTTAATTCATCCTTCTGGTACATTTCTAAGCTCTTGATGGCCTGCGAAGAGCTTCCTTTTCAATTCCATGTGGTATTTTGAGTGTGCTGTATTTATTGACCAAAAAATCCCCTCCCGAGATAGGCAGCTCTGTAAAACTTGCTGCACATCTGTTGGATTTTTGTTTATGTATTGAAATGTAATTGGGCAACTGGAGAAAAGTGGATTTGTGAGGTGTTATTTTCCTAAAGATTACATTTAATAATGTTGGTGTACCCTCCATAATTTATTTGATTAATAATATTTGATCTAAACCCAAATTATGACTTCCCACATATATGACATAACTAATGAACTGTGAAAGGAAAGCTGTTCAGATGGTCACCAATAACCAATGCTTAGTTAATCCTTTAAATAAACCAGAGCTCACAATGTGTCCCTTTGAAGTCATAAATAATGTATATTTTTCTTTTGACTTTTAATAAGCCAGTGGAGTTCATCTCACAGTCTCCAAACACATATATTTTATTATGGGCCTCTGCAGTTTACTTTAATTAGTGTGTCTGAGTGCTTTGGGAGACTTAGCCCTACTGAAAACAAACAGAGTCTTACCATCTATAAAACATTAGCTCCCTTTGGTTTATCCTGATACAGCCGAGGCTCAGTGAGAAACACATGGTGTAAGTAAACACTCATAATTGCATTAGAATTCCCGGGTGGATTGGTAATTCAAACCCTGCTTCATGAGATTGTTAGAGCAGTTAGAGCAGGTTTACCAATCTCCTGGTCTTCTGGGATTTCATGGAATTCCATTCGGAGAGAACTTGAAATGACAAATCTAATAGAAACAGCAACAGACAAAACGAGCCTCTGAGGCTCTGCAAAGAGAGCACACAGAATGGCAGGCGCTGGGTGGGACCTCCAAAGATCATCTAGCCCAACCCCTCTGCCCTGCTGAAAGACCCTGTTGGTATAAGTGGGTTTTGTCATGTCTCTGAAGGGTCTCATTTCTCTAAGCTCTTGGCTGGTATGTTAGTTTTCTGCATAACTCTGTGTCCTCCTTCCACTGTCCCTCACAGAAGTTTTGGTCCAAGCTGTCAACCAACCTGAAATTCCCATTTCTTAGCTTCTTTCCCTAGAAAGTTATGTGGTTAGCTCCAAAATCACAGAATGCCAATTTGGAAGGGACCCAAAGGATCATTTGGTCCAACCTTTCTAGGCATCAATCTAGTTGAAAAGAGCTGGCGCAGCATCCTGTCGAGCTGAGTCTTCAAACTGTACAAGGGAGGAGAACCCATTGCTTCCCTTGGGAGATGATTCCAATGTGTCCAAGGGAGGAGAACCCACTGCTTCCCTTGGGAGATGATTCCAATGTGTCCAAGGGAGGAGAACCCACTGCTTCCCTTGGGAGATGATTCCAATGTCCAACTGTTCTCACGGGGAAACATTTTCTTCTGGAGTCCAACAGGAATCTCCCCAGCAGTAACTTGTCACCATCAAGCCCTGCCCTTTCAACATAACTCCTTGTAAAACAAGAGTCTCTATCCTCCTGGTGGCCACCCTTTATGTATTGGTGCATGGTAATAAGATCTCCCCTAAGCTTTCTCTTCTCAAGGCTTGTACTGGTTTGAGGCTAATTGGAATATTTTAATAGAGAAAATTATATTACAGGCTGTGAAAGGAAAACAATGGTGATGTCTACTTCACTCATAGGCTTGCTGAGATGTTTAAGAAAAAGTACTCAAAACAAAAGATAAGTCAGCGTCTGGGGCACAGCATCTCAGGCGGTCTAGCTTTTGGCTTTCTCCTCTCTGCTGAGTAATTTCACTAACCACTCTCCTTCTAACCCCCCTGGCCAATCCTCCAAACTCATCTTGCACGTAAGGCAAACCTTGGGGTAAGGTGTAGGGGTGGGGAGAAGGTGGAAGGGTGGTTGGGAGCCCCTCCTGGGGACTCTGATTTCTGGGAAGGGTGTTGTGTTTCTGCATTACCTTTACCTTGTATATTTCTGTAAATATTCCTGTATATAGTGTATATATCTGCTTGCATATTGTGCTAAGCTGTAAATATAGCTTCGTTTCTTAACTTCCAGCTGGCTGAGTTCTAGTCTGGGTCATTTTACAAAGTGTGGGGGGGTGGGGAACTCCCAAACCATCACAAGGGTGAACAAGCTCAGCTCTCTCAGCCTTCCTTCATATGGCAGGGAAAATGGAACATACAAACCAAACCCAAATACTGTGGCACATTTTGTAAGGAGGGAAGAAATCCTTGTTGGGGCCTTTCTGTTCTAAGGAGGATTTCAGCAACTGAAAATTCTTCACGTGGTGATCATTTGCAATTTTGTTTTTCCAAAGGAAATAAAATGTCCCTATGCCATGGCATGAGTAAAACTAGAAGCAAACTGCTTTGACACTAGGAAAAACCCCAACCAACCAACCAAGCTTATTGGATTCACACCAAATATTGTTCAAATTAATGTTGGTAACTGAATTTCACTCTCCTTAGGCCCTTACCCCAGCCCCCACATGTACTATGTCTGCATCTTCTCATTTCAAGTTCTACTGCAATAATTCTAAAGACTAAAGTGTTGCCCTTTGCTATGTTCCCTCCATAATGATGATGCAAACTGAGTGTGGCTGCTTATATAGCAGGGTTATGAATTTGGTATAAAATTAACTGCCTGAGGTTTTACTGTTTGTCTGAAAAGTGTATTTTCAAGATGCAGTGCTCCAGTACTTCTGTGACAAAGTTTTCCAAGGTACAAAATGTCTCCTCTAAACAAAGGTTTTTCAGTCATATATGATTTAGTAGCTTTACAAAAGAGCAGAAACTTTTATATTAAAAAAGTGAAACCCGTGAACATCTAATTTTCAAAAGCAGTTCAAAGGCAAGGATGGAGGTTTCTACTTCTACAAGCTGGTCCTTCTCTATTTACTGACATAAATGATCCTGCTTCAGGAAGCGAGTTGGTCAGTGCTCTCCAGAGGTCCCTTCCAAGCTCTACCATTCTGTGATCCTATGATAAATATAGAAGGTGGGTGTTGATCTCTTCTCCGGAGTATCAAGTCACCGGGCAAGAGGAGATGGCCTCAGTTTGCATCAGGGAGGGTTTAGACTGCAGGCTATGCTTGCAGTAATCTCTGATATAAAAGACTGAATGCATATATAAGACACTGAATAAAGATGAAGACCCAACTATTTCAGAGAAGTAGAGAGGATAACTTCAAACAAAATGAGTCTTAAGAAGAGTGGCTGAGAGAAGTGGGGTTGTTTAATCTGGAGAAAAAAGGCTGAGGGGAGAGCTTCTCACTCTATACGACGACCTGAAAGGATGTTGGAGCCAGGTAGAGGCTGTTTTTTTCTCCCTAGGACAAGAAAAAATAGCCTCAAGTTGCACCAGGGGAGGTTTAGATTGGATTTAAGGAAAAAATTATTTCCTGAAAGAGTGGTCAGGCATTGGAACAGGCTGCCCGGGGGTGTGGTGGAGTCACTATCCCTGGAGGTGTTCAAAAGACCTGCAGATGTGGCACCCTGGGACATGGTTTAGTGGGTATGGTGGTGTTGGGTTGATGGTTGGATATGATCTTAGAGGTCTTTTCCAACCTTAATGACTCTGTGATTCCCCTTCGGTGCTGTGGAGCCTCAGAGCCGATTCAGAGGCTATAAGCTGAAGGCACGAACAAGACTTCACAGCTCATTTTCCCTTTAGAAATGCTGACCCACTTGTAGCTTGTAGCTGTAGCCTATATATGCAGAGCACAAATTTGGAAGATTTACAGTTGTGTTTAAATGATGACATTTTGCTCATACTGGTATCCCATTAGCAGGGAAACCTGTACAAATGGGTCCTTCCACCAAGTTTCTGTCTCTGGAAAAGCAGAGTTGGAAATCATGGACTCTACCACCACAGCAGACTGCTGGTCTAAACAACAGTGTGCTGTGGAGAACTGGGCCATCTGGCCCCACATCCACATCACTTTCACGTTTGAACTGTGCTAAATGACTCTGGCTGGATGAATTGAGCTTGTTCTTAAACAGCAATTAAACTTACATAAATATACAGCCTCTGATGCTGAGACTCTAGCAAAGCTGCACTCCTAATAAGGTTTGCTGAAGCTATAATTATAAACCCCCCTGCACAGAATTATTTCCTCTTTATTCTTCTACAGAAGTTATGATGAAATTAAAAGAAAGACAGACAGACAGAAAGACAGAAAGAAAGACAGGAAGACAGAAAGACGACAAACCAACCAAACCCTGGTTTGTCAAAACAGTGTATTTATAATATTAAATAATTGAAGCTGAAAGTAAACATATACAGTGCTGATAAAATCAAATTATCAGGCAAAGCATAATTGGGGGTTTATTTAAAGCGTGACTGACTCCATTCATCTGTTATCCCAGTGGATATATAAAGATAAATTATTTTCTCAGAAATTGAGACACAAATTTTATTTTATTTTTTTAAAAGATATTTTTCTTATCAGGTTTTCATTAGACAAGGCAGCCTGCTTTATATGTTTGTACAATTTAAGTAGGCTCTTGGTCTGTTTGTTAATACATCATGTTTACTTAAAACTCCTGAAGGAAGTTATTAATCTGTCAAAACTTTAAAGGCTTGAAGGCGATAAATAAATTAACAACCCTAAACAATTCTTTATGTTGTCTTCAAAAACCCAAAACGTGTCTTGGGGTTCTTCTTTAGGAGGTGAAGCCTGGACTACATTGAAATTGTTCAATGTATGCCTGCACTGCAGAACTGCCAAAGCCTGCACTGGCTGGTAAATCACAGAATTTTAGAGGCTGGAAGGGACCTCCAAAGATCATCGAGTCCAACCTGTCTGCCAAGGCAGGATCACCCAGGATAGTTCACACAGGAACTCATCCAGGTGGGTTTTGAACATCTTCAGAGAAGGAGACTCCACAACCTCTCTGGGCAGCCTGTTCCAGTGCTCTGTCACCCTCATCACGCTGAGATGAAACCTTCTATGTTTCAGTTTGTAGCTGTGCTTCTTGCCTTATTGCTGCTGACCACCAAAAAAAGATTGGCCCCCTTCACTTGACACCCACCCCTCAGATGTTTGTATACATTGATCAGATCTCCTCTCAGTCTTCTCTTCTCCAGACTAAATGCACCCAGTGGCTTAAACAAGGTGCCTTTCTGACTGGAAAGGTTGGGCAGGAATCAAAAACATGCTTTAATGCAATTTCCAGTTTCACATCCCAAGAGGTGCTCTGGAATGATGGCCATTCGCAAAAGAAAAAGGCAAGCACAATCAAAAGCTGCATCTCTAATCCCTCTGCCTCTGGCTTAGAAACAAAGCCAAAAGAAACATTGCCTTAACAGGTACATTCTCCCTGAGGGGAAGCAGACTCTCGACCACCTAGCTGGTGAAAAGAAAAGGCAGTAAGATATTCGGGTCTATCAATGGCCAACAAATTGTGTGTTGGCTCCTGTCGGAAAAGCTTGGAGTTAGTGGGTGGCAAATAGAGGCTCTCTTCTCTGACAGCAGCTCTGATGGCAAATCCAACGGTAGCATTTTTCAGCCCCTGTCTCTAGCAGCCATCACATACCTGGCCCTGAGGAAAAAAATCTGTGTGGAATTGATATTTGTCTAAAGAGACATTTGAAAGTGATTGAAGGGCAATGTGAACTGCTAACCACTAATTACGCTAATTCATACTAAGGGTGGATGACAGCTATTGCAGCAACACTTAAATGCTTTGTCTCACTACCTGAACAAGGCTGTGGATAACTTCAGTCTGTGAAGACTGAATCTATTACTTAAATACTTAGGAAAAGTGGGCTTAAATATATTTTCTCTAGCTCAGTGAGGAGCTCCCCTGTTCCTGCAAACATTTTGCTCACCAGCAATAACTCAGACATGGTAGGTGCCCCTCAGCACAGAGAAATATTTTGTGGATCTGCTTCTTCTATAAAATAAAACTTCAAATGTCTCTGTTTAGACTGACAGACAGATCATTGCATCTCAATACAGCTAATGGAGAGAGTGCAACAGAGGGCCACAAAGATGATGAGGGCACTGGAGCATCTCTCTTAGGAGAGGCTGAGACCTGGGGCTGTTTAGCCAGAAGAGCAGACTGAGAGGGGATCTTAGCTTATCAATATCTAAAGAGTGGAGGTCATGAAGATGGGGTCAGACTCTTTAAGTGGTGCTCAGGGATAGGACAAGGGGCAGTGGGCACAAACTAGACCACAGGAGGTTTCACTTGAACCGAAGGAGAAACTTCTTTACTTTGAGGGTGGCAGAGCACTGGACTAAGCTGCCCAGAGAAGCTATGGAGTCTCCTTCTCTGGGGATGTTCAAAATCTGCCTGGATGTGTTTCTGTGCAAAGTACTTTAGCAGGGAGGTTCTACTAGATGATTTCCAGAGGTCACTTCCATCCCCCATCATCCTGTGATTCTTCACATCATGTCCAGTAGAAAATGTGAATAAGAGTCTACAAGCAGGCTTTGGTGCAGACTTCAGAGTGATCTCTTGTGGCAGTAAGAGTGAATGTGATCAGTCCTTCTCCTAGACACCGCAGCATAGATCTCTTCTGACTAGACAGCGACACTGTCAAGTCAGGAGTAGATACTTGTAAGAGATGGTATCAGGTAGAGATGGTACTACCAACTTCCTCAAGTGTCTCTTGCAATATCTGCCCATCTTTTATAGAGTCCTATCCCAACCTTAGCTTTGACTTTTAAATCTAAATTTCTGTACCCTGACTTCAGGGCAAAAGATTTAAAATGCAAATCTGGAAGGTTCATAAGTTGCCTTGGACACTCATTGCAGAGCTAATGCTATCTGGATATATACAATTCAGGTACAAATGTAGTAGAGAAGAATCACACAGCCTTGATAAAAATTCACATTGCCAGGCCTGTACATGATCAGTTGTGGTTGCTCTCATTTCACAAGGCGATTTCCCCCATCAAGATCTGATGGTCTTAACTGTGACATAAGGTGTGAAAATGGTTTAATTGCCCAGCAAGAGGCATACAGCACCTCAGGCAGCATGGGAGAGCTCATTCTGCCTTTCTCCCCTTTGGGACTGTGCTGGCCTTTGCCCTTACTCCTGCTCTCTGAGGTTAGCTAACTTACAGAAGAATTCATAGAATCATTAAGGTTGGAAAATACCTCTAAGATCATCAAGTCCAACTTTCTGCCCAACACTACCACAACCACTAGACCATGTCCCAAAGTGTCACATCAACTCATGTTTTGATTACCTCCAGGGGTGGTGACTCCACCACATCACTGGGCATACTGTTCCCATGCCTGGCTACTCTTTCAGTAAAGAAATTCTTCCTAATACCAAATCTAACCTATACCTGGCACAGCTTAAGGCCATTTCCTCTTGTCCTGTCATTAGTTACTTGGGAGAAGAGGCTAACACCAGCCTTGCTACAACCTCCTTTCAGGTAGCTGTAGAAAGCAATAAGGTCTCCTTTCAGCCTTCTCTTCTTCAGGCTAAACAATCCCAGTTCCCTTAGTCTTTCTTCATAAGACATGATCTCAAAACCCTTCACCGGCTTTACTGCTCTTAAAAAAATATTTTCCCTCAAAAATTCTAAAGAAATCCCAGTTAACTCCCAGAGTTAGCAATATTCACTCTATTCCTAATTCTAGGCAAGCATATTCATGTGAAGCCTCTTCAGAATGAGAGCATTCCTTGTCAAAATTGTTTTATGGAATTAGTCAGCCGTGAGACTCAGAACTGTGATAGCATATCCAGCTTAGATGGTCCATTTTCTAGGACATCAAGAGGGCTGCTGTTTGACCTCAGTACCATGCTTTGCCATTGTAGTAATAAATACTGTGGGACTTCAGTGTCAGGCAAGTGTGGTCTCTGCACATAATGCAGAAAACAAAGCTCACCGAGCTGAACTGTGGTTCTAAACTGTGCTTGGCAGTGTCTAACCCACAAACTCAGAGGGTGAGTGCACTTCGCAGAACCTCTGAATCCCTCCCAAAGCAAACAATCCAGGCAACTGTAAAACATTCCCCTTCCCTTCTCCTGATGATGTGCATTATGTAGGCTCCATTTTGATGGGACCCTATTAAACAAGTAGAAAGGAATGAATTAAAGCAGGATCTAACAAAAGATAACCGTGCATTATCACGCTTTCCAGATTAAACAACACATCTGTTCAAACTAATGCCTCCCATGCCTGTTCAAACTACCTTAAGATTTTCTTGAATTCAACCATATTTCATTCACAGGTCTGTAAACAGGCACCATTCCTGAGCGTTCATTGCTCTACGTTCATCACTACATAACAATCCACTTTTTCCCCCCCATGTGCTGTCTGAAATGGAAGTTCCTCTCAATTATGTCTTCATACATCTACAATTACTTAAACACGCAAAGAGCCATAACTCTATTAAAGTGACAACCTAAATTTATCCTGTGCTTATTAGACATAACCATAACACATTCCTAGATAAGAAGGGGCATTGGCTTGGCCTGGTTAAAGGAGTGATATTTTTCAGTTGGTTTAAACTGACAGCACTTTCAGGCCAGAATAATGTGGCAGTTCTCTCAAACTGAAGGCTTCCAAATGGTATGTAGGCAGCATGCAACTCTTTTCCCAAGTTAAGATTTTATTGATTCAGACAACAGACACTGGAAGATAGGCTCCAGTCTTTATCCAGAATGATTGCTTCTGAAATGTAGGGAAATGGCTTAGGCTTTATCAACAGGAAATGTAAATTAATTGCATACTTTGTGATTCTGGACAAATCACAATGTAATTAAAATCCAAGGCAGTCTTAACACTCATTTCTCTGGAGCTGGAAGTGAATTTCCCTCTCACTGGAAATATCTCCAAATCCTGGTGCATTCATACTCAGGCAGAGGGTCTTGCAGTGATTTTCAGACATGAGTCTAGCCTCTGAACTCTTCCCAACTGGGAAGTTCTTTCACATTTCAGAGACCAGAGACGGGACTATGCCAGGAAGTTAACCACCTAATGCCAAATGGCATTTTGACACTGCGAGTAGGCGTTAAGTGAAATTTAAGTACGTAGGATAAAAATCTTTGTGAACTGCTGGTTAACTGGCACAGCTTACTCATCCTAACCCTGCAATTTCTGCAAGGTTTGGGCCCTTTTGGAGAAGGCATTCCGACAGATCACAGCGTTATCTGTTGCTTAACAAACCCCCGTTTAATAAGCAAAGCCCTCGTCCAGACTGCAGACTATCTACCACAAATTCCCACCACTGTCTGAAAAAAATCACTTCTATTGCTGAGAGACTCAACCCTCCCATCCGTCTCGGGGTGGAGGCACCATCCATGTCTGGTGGCATAATCTAGGCTTCCGGATTCAGCTTTTGCAGCACAGAACTGTGCTTAAGCCTTGCCCTAAGGTTTCATAGCCAGCCAGTGATGAGGCAAGAACTAGAGCCCACATTTCCTGCTAAACAAAACTGTTTTCTAATGTTCTGATCTCCAAAAGCCTCCTTGTTCTGTGCTGTAAGCACTAGGCTTCAATACCTGCTATCATCACACCCCAGAAATCCACACAGAATTATCCTGGAGACTTCAGCAAGCTGAGCTACTAAATACAGTAATCTTCCTGATTTTTCCTTCAGACGCTTGGTTGTGTCATGCTGGTGCTGGTATGATGAAACGTACAGTGTTTGTTTGCATTTGCAACTTGAAATGGGAAAATTCAGCTGCTGCTTCACAGAATCACAGAATGTCAGGGGCTGGAAGGGACCTTGAAAGGTCACCAGTCCAAATCCCCTGCCGGAGCAGGATCACCTATACCAGATCACACAGGAACAAATCCAGGCAGGTTTTGAATATCTCCAAAGAGGGAGACTCCACAACTCCCCTTGGGCAGCCTGTTCCAGTGTCCTGTCACCCTCATAGTCCCCATTTTTGTTTTTGGGGAGTTTTGAACAGTCAGGAGTCTCGATAGAGCTCATGTAAGAAGTTGAACACTATAAAGATGAAGTCTGCTGGGGATATTTCTCCTACTTAAATTGTAGTGAAATGTCCATGTGAATGGTTATATCTGGCTTCTCGTATGTTGTTTCTGGCTCCAGGAGGAAGGCACAATTTAAGTTTTTTTATTGCTAACTTACTAAATAAAATTAAGTCCTCTGTAGGCTGCTGTCAGAATTTCAAATGCTGAAGGCTGCCCATGTTACAGTCTCTATCTTGCAATTTAGAGAAAGAATACACCAGAGAGAGGGATTGGGAGTGGAAATGTGTTCTGTGCCTGGAGTTTGTAGAAACTGTTTTGTAATTTTTTTTGTTTGGTTTTGTTTGTTTTTTTTTTCTTTTTCTTTTTGTTTTAGAGTGGAACAGTGTAAAAATCTCTCAGGGTATGCTGTGTAGCTGTGTATCTTTTTTTTCTTTTTCCCTTGTCTCTTTCCTTTTTTTTTTTTTTTCTTTCTCTCACCCCCTAATCTACAGCAGCAATAAGCACAACATTCCTGGAATATTAGCAAGGCAAAAAAGATGATTTTATCCTTTGTGGACATCACTGTCATTAGACTGCTAAGGCTTTGAGGTCATTCACTGTAGTAAAGAAAGGAACAGAGAGCTAAACAGTGGAAGGTTAAAAAAAAAAAGTGGCATGTTCACTGCAAATAGGTTGCTGCCAGGCTTAGGACATTAGTGAACAAACTGCTGATTTTGTTGTGGTTTTGTTATTTTTTTTTTTCTTCCCTGGGGATGGGGTTTAAGAAGTAAACATCCTCAGCAATCTACAATATTTCCATAGTTCAGGCAGCAGGAGAGAGACTGCTCAGCTCACTCTGGTCTTTCAGTTCAGACTGTCAAGGAAAATGGCTTTTGGCCAGAGGGTTGGAATTTGTGCAGAAATCCTGTGGCTCGGCTATCTTTCCTGGGTTGGAGGCTGCCACAGAGAGGTGAAAGATAGGGCAGGACCAGAAACTGCGACTGTAATGTCTCCAGAATACATCTCTCTTTCCTTCAAACAGCAGGTAAACCAACAAATAACATAAGAAATCACTATTGCTGAGTTTTTATGTATTCAGATATGGGCAAAGTCGATTATATCTTCACTTAAAGGCAAGCAGAAGGGCAAAGAAAGATCTCTTTATGCTCTCCACAAGGCAGTAAAAGAATCATGGTAATCCCCCAAAGCCAATCTCCTTCATTTCTCTCTGAAGTGATTATAATTTTTTGAGGCATGCCCTTAGGAATAGAATCAGGGGTGATTCTAGGTAATTCTAAGTTAGTATAGCTCATTTTTCCCTTCTATCCATCAGCCTATATACTACAATTGTCTAGAGCCTTCTAAACAGAAAATATGTCTCAGCAGATGTCCCCAGGGCATGGGATCAGAGTGAAGTTTAACTGAACTAGGGAGATGAGTGAAAAATAAAGCTGTGGATGGCATAGCAGCAAAGATCAGACTCCCCTCTGCATTTGACTACTTTATATTTCAATGAGGCTTGTTGACTGAAATTGTAATTTCATGTTGTTCTGCTGTTGTGGCTTGAGCCCATCCACCTGGCAATTAAACACCACATAGTAATTCACTTATTTCTATTCCATTTTGGTGGGATGGGGAGGAAAAAACACTGAAAAGAATCAAGGGTCAAGATAAAGGACAGGGAGGACTCACTCATCAATTACGGTCATGGACAAAAGACAGACTGAGCTTGGGGAAACAAAATTCATTTAAACAAAATCACCACCAATTTACCAACTGAGTCAGAGCAGGACAGCAACAAATACAAGCAGATCTTAAAAAAACCCACACCCTCTGCTCCTCCTGGACCCAGCTCTGCTCCCGATTCTCCACCTAATGGGGGTTGTGGTCAGTCTCAGTATGTTCCATTTTGTTTCTCTCACTCCTTCCTTCTCTGAGGTAAAACTCCTCACACTCTTCCTCTGGCTGACATGGCACCTTAGCCACGGGAGATAGTCCTTCATGAACTTCTCCCACCAACACGAGTCTCTTCCACAGGCAATACTCTCAGTGATAGACTACTACAGCAGAGTCATGGACTTCTTCAGATCCCACGTCTCCTCCACTGTGGGGTCCTCCGTGGGCTGCAGAGAGGATTCCTCTCCACCACTAATCTGTAAGGGCTGCAAGAGCTTGGCCAGCCACCTTACCATGGGCCTTCTGAAGGGGAATGGCTGCTCTGGCTGCACTCCTTCCTCACTGGAGTTGGTCTCCACGGAATGGTTGTCCCACTCCTCTCTCAAAACAAAAGAACCAGCCCAACAGGTTTTCCCCTCTTAAATATGTTATCAAAGAAGTGCTGATCAGCTTGTCCTTGGCCATCAGCAGGTCTCATTTGGAGCTGGGGGAGGTTCTTCTGAAGGGATACTACAGGAAGGCTGGAGAGGGACTTTTCATAAGGGTGTCTAATGATAGGACAAAAGGTAATGGTTTGAAGCTGAGGGAGAGTAGGTTTAGACTGGGTCTTAGGAAGAAGTTCTTTAAGTACCAGGGTGGTGGGACTCTGGAATAGCTTCCCAGCGGGGTTGTGGGTGCCTCCTCCCTGGGGGTGTTCAAGGCCAGTTTGGATGAGTCCGTGAGCAGCCAAGTCTAGTTGAGAGGCATCCGTGCCCATGGTGTGGGGGTTGGGGGGGATGATCTCTGAGGTCCCTTCCAACCTAAGTCACTCACCACTCTATGATTCTATGATTCTTGGAGCTTACAGGAGCCCACACCAATAGTCTCTGTCCCTGCCACCAAATTCCTGCCAGACACAAACCCTACTGAAGTATATCTACTGAAGTATCAAAAGCAGCCCTGACAGTTACATTTTAAAAATGAATACCATTTTAATGTATATCAATAATAGTTAATAGTATATACTATTTAATAATGTGCAATATATTTTTTATATATATATTAAAAATACTTGAAATGCATATCAACATCTCTAGGAAGACTTTTTATTCCCTTTTTCTGAGCTCCACACCCTAGGGGAGAAGCTATCAATTCCCAAAGCTAAGGGAAAGACATCACATGAAGTGTCAATGTTTTGTTTTGGAAATCCTTGAGAGATTGAGTCTGAAGTGTGTTATTTAAATTAATGTAGATTAGAGATGGATTTTAAGCCTGTTTGCTTTGAGAAGGCAGTAATTTTTTCATTAAGATAAAATAATTTTAGTATTAAAAACCTTCAGCTGAAAGAAAAGAGTAAACATTTAGTAAGAAGAAAGCTTTAAACCTTTGGAGATTTCATGCACTCTTCACTGAGATGAAAGTAACACTTTTAAGTCCCAGACTCACTTAGAAACATTCTGAGGTGTGCTGTTACCACATCTCATCAGCTTTCTGCACTCCAGAGCCATTTCAGATCTTATTGTGGTATGTTTGGTGATACACTTAAAAGATTAAGTGATAATCTAGTTAAGTAAGTTTGACTTCAAGCAAGTGTCTGTCTGTCCATCCAGCTGCTTATTACTTTTGGTTTCTTTGGAAAAGAAAGGAAATGAAAATCATTGAGTAAAAAAAAAAAAAAAAAAAAAAGAGACAACAAAGTGTGATCTTGTTCAGTTTTTCTTGCAGCTATGAATTTTACAAGACAGACCTTTTAATAGGTGGATTATTGCCATTAATTCCATCGGGAGCAGGGCTGCTTCCGGAATGCCTCATTTTCTATGGTTGACTTTATTTCAAATGAAAAATGTTTTTGGCTTTGAAGAACCGAAGCGAGAGAAAGTTTTGCCCTCAAATTCAAAGGCTGCCTAATGGAATCTGGCACACCACATTTCCAGTTACTCTGGAGATGAAGAGAGCAGGTAGAGATGGACTTTAAGAAGGTGATAGGCACCTACAAGTATAGCAGTTGTCTTGATGTGACAGGAGTAGCTACCCCACTGCACAGCAGATTTCTCTCACCATTCAGAATGTAACTACCCAGTCCTGAGCTCAGATATGCTGTCAGTTACTGTAGGCCACACAAGCCTGAAGTTTAAGGATATCTAAACAAACATCCTGGATTTGTACCCATAAAGTNAAGACCTTGAGTGACCTGTGCTAGTGGGAGGTGTCCCTGCCTATGGCAGGGAGTCGGAACTAGATGATCCTTGAAGTCCCTTCCAACCTTACCATTCTATGAGTCTATGATTCTAAAGCAAAGCTGCCCAGGGTCTGAACCCCAGATTCTCCAGTTTCTCATGCAGCTTGCTAGATAACCCACACTTTTCATTTTGCAGCATCAGACTCTGATGAAAGACAAAACATAAATAGGAGAATAAAGAGAGAGGCAAAATGTACTAGAGAATGGAAGTAAGGTTTTACAGATGGTCTTAACTCCAGCATTTCTTAAATCTTCACCTTACACACTTCTGTAGGGTCATGAATTTCCAAGGTTTGTGAAGCAAATAAAGTTAAGTAAAACTGGAGAAGAGGACACTGGTATGGATGGTAGGAATAGAATCAGCCACTATAAATCCTACTGCTTAATTCTGAAGACAGAGTACTAGAGCACCTTTGGTTGCTCATCAAAGAGTGCCAACTGGGCACACACACTTGTTCATCTTCAGTGAGCTGTCCCTTTCTGCAGCTCTGACCACTAGGAGAGAGGAAATTTCTAGTAGTCAGAAGTGCATGAAGGGAGAGCTGGCTGAAGATGAGCCAACACATGCCCAGTTGGCCAAGAAGGTCAAGAACATCCTGGGTTGTATCAGCAACAGAATGAGTAGGATGACTACTAAAAATTTCCAAGCCTTGGAAGTTGCACAATGCAAGAAATGGAAAAGGCCTTTTAGAATGGAAATTCTTATGCTACTGCTACACATTCTTTCTACATCATAAAGCTTTGTATTGAAGTAATTAAAGAAAATTAAGTTGTTATAATGCTATTTTAAATGCTGTGATTTCATTTGCATTAATAATTACCTGCATGTGTGTACATGGTGTGATCCCTGCTGAACTTGGTAATTGTGCTTGGCTTAGTCAGCAGTGACAGTCCAACACTGCCTGAAGGAAAAGATATGGAATGTAAAACTATTTTACTGCATCAGAACAGCAGCTTTGATTTTTTTTTTCTTTCTAGCCAACTTCACTTTTTTTCACAGTGGATTTTGTGCATTTTATTCATTGTGGACAGTAAAACCAACTGTGTTGCAATGGAAACATAATGGCAAACGAGTCTTTTATGTTTAAGTTTCTCTCTTCTATCACAGTCTGGGGCTTCTTTTTACTTCTCATGTAGTGTGAGAGAGATCTTCACCCTCACCTTGGAAGAGCAGGTCTCATGAGGAGCAGGTAAACGAGCTGGGATTGTTTGGTTGGGAGAAAAGGAGGCTGAAGGGAGACCTTCTCTCTACAACTCCCTGAAAGGAGGTCAGAGCAAGGTGGGCATTGCTCTCTTTTACACAGTAACCAGTGACTTGAGAGGAAATGGCCTCAAGTTGAACCAGGACAGGTTTAAGCTGGATATGAGAAGCAACTTCTTGACTAAAACAGTTGTCAAAGACTGTAAAAGGCTTCCTAGTGTAAAAGGTTGAATCCCCATCCCTGGAGGTGTTTCAAAGAGGCAGAGATGTGGTGCTGAGGTTTAGCATCAGGTTTAGCAGGTTAGGCAATGGTTGGAACTGATAATCTTAAAGGTCCTTTCCAACCAAAAATGATTCTGTGATTCAAAGTCACATTCTCTTCCATGTCCTTGCCCTAAAGAAAACCCAATAAAGCCATCAGCTACCTTTTACTTCCCCACCTTTTTCCACTGCCTGTAATAGAAATCTGTGGTGATGTTCAACTTAGTGCATTTTCTGCCACAAAATCTCATCTAGTAATAAAGAAAACACAAGAGATAGGAGGGAAGTCAAAATAGAGCAATGACATGAAATGGAAGGCTTGTATTAGCAAAGCAATGACCCTAAAATATCTTCTCTCATCTATATGCTAAACATTTGGTTTTTGAGTTAAAAAATTCTTGGAGCCTTCTATTGACTGTAAAAAATAAGCACCACAAATGCAGTCAAGCTAGTCCATTTAAATAAGCATGGAAATGAGACTGTTTCTTCAGGTAGGCAAACATTGTAAATATTTATACTTGCAGGAATAATAATGTCAGAACTCTCTAGAAACCTTCTGCAGAGACATCTCA
Organism: Ramphastos sulfuratus; assembly: GCA_013399055.1. Classification (NCBI taxonomy): domain Eukaryota; kingdom Metazoa; phylum Chordata; class Aves; order Piciformes; family Ramphastidae; genus Ramphastos; species Ramphastos sulfuratus. The sequence goes on along the minus strand of WBNM01046260.1, from coordinate 108,964 downwards.
CATGTGCATGTGTACATATGTGTCACCTGTGATCCGTAGTGGGTGCTAATAAAAGGAGTGGATGGAATCTTAATTGCTACTGCAATTCTTATTCCAGAGCTCAAATAATAAAGGACATCTGGATCACTTATTCATGATATCAGCTTGTAGGAGAGCACTGCTAGCTAAAATTGCTACCTTGCTAGAAATAGCTTATATTGATACTACTGAAAATATGGAATTAAAAATATTCTTAATAAATGTTCTTCTGAGAGGACTTCAAACTGTCTTCTGACCCTACGTAGTGCTCCACAAGATAGCCATCATGGAACTCCTCAGTTGTAGTAGCTGAAGCTTCAGAAATCTCAGTGAGAGTGTTTTGCCCTGCTGTACACCCCACTGAGAAGAAATGAAGCCTGTGAAGATAAGAAACTTTTGCCATTGCAGTTGCAGGCAGAGGTTTGGGGGTTTTGTAGTGTTTGTTTGTTATTTGTTGCTGCTTTGGTTTTGTTTGCTGGATTTTTTGTTTGTTCCCCTGGGAAGCGGATTTGGCTGAAAAGATGAGAGTATTTAAGAGAACTTGCTCACTTCAAAGAATATATTCTGCTAATTTAAGTTCCTACACAAAATGTCAGATGGGCTTTGGCAGTAAGTGCAGACAGTCTGATATACTGAAAAGCACATCCTGTTCTCTGCATCAAGATATCTGACATGTCTGGACTCACATCTCAAAAGATACTGTATTAATGTCAGGAGAATGTAGGACACTTTCCTCCCTTTTGTAGGAGATGGATATGAGAGAAAATAATGGATCTTTTCTGGTATATACTATGTGTGACTGAAGTGTGGAAAATAGCTGGACAGATCTTGTAGTTATAAATTGTGATCTGATCTTTTTTATTCTTAAAAAATATACCCTTCAGTTTCCTCTGTCCTGATGCTGAACTTCATCTCAGAGAAAGCAAAAACCACAGGCATTGCTGTGTGGTACAGAAACCTAAAGAAGAAATGTGAAAGGTCAGGCTGGCAGCACTAAGATCATTAAGAAGATAAGGGAAAATAGAAATTTAAAAGACCTGACAGTTGCATTGATGCTGTTGCACTATGTGGTACTCATATGGAAGATGACAAGAACAGATGGCAGGGAGAATGGCTCCAACAGCCGTTCAATGTACACTTATTTTTGCCTCTAGAGACTACTGTTAATTCTTTCCTTATCCCTTGCCACTGAGAAGGGTAGGGTTAGGGGTAATCTATTACTGCTCTAGCAATTTTATCTCCTTCTCCATCACTCAAACAGAGGTATCAATACTAAGGGCAGGCCTAAACTGTCTGATTAAGGTTATGATCTGGATTTCAAATCTTCAACACTTCAACTATTTATTGTTGGGAGGGAGATTTTTTTGTTCAGTAATGTATGGATATATATGGGCAAGACTTGAATCTTGGGCTCTGACCAATGTAATGTTTAGGGAGTAAATAGGTGGTGTATACTTGTAGTTTGGTTTGGACTATTCTACTCAAGAGGAGTAGAGCCAGAAATGTGCCTTCATGGCCAAGGCAGCCAGTGGTATTCTGGAGTCCATTAAGAAGAATGAGGCCAGCAGGCTGAGGGAGGTTCTCCTCCTCCTCTACTCTGCCTAGGTAAGGCCACACCTGGAGTATTGTGTCCAGATCTGGGCTCCTCAGTTCGAGAGAGACAGGGAACTTCTGGAGATAGTACAATGGAGGGCTACAGAGATGATGAGAGGTCAGGATCATCTCTTACACGGAGAGGCTGGAGAAAGCTGGGGCTCTTTAGCCTGGAAAAGAGCAGACTGAGAGAACATCAATGTTTATAAGTATATAAAAGGTGGGGGTCAAGGGGATGAGGCCAGGCTCTTTTCAGTGGTGCTCAGTGATAGGACAAGTGGTAATGGGCACAAACTAGGACATAGATTTCACTTGAACATAAGCACTGGGCCTGACTTCTCCGAGAAGTTGTGGAATCTCCTTCTCTGGAAACTTTCAAAACACACCTGGATGTGTTCCTGTAAAAGCTGATCTAGGTGAGCCTTGCTTTAGCAGGGTGGTTGGACTAGATGACCTCCAGAGGTCCCTTCCAACCTTTGTGATTCTGTGATATATATGGAAATAGAACATTTAACAATATAATCCAGTTAGTAAACCATTATCTTGACTAATTTTTAAAATGAGAGAAATTCAGGTACATCATGAAGAAGAGAGAGGGGAATCCTAGTGTAATAGCTGTCCCTCTTGAAAAATGAATCCTATAGATCTTAAATGCTCTCCCATGTATCTGCTGCACTCAATACATGGCATATGACAATCTGAAGTGCTGGAGGATATCTGGTCTGAAATGTTTGGGGTTTAGTAATTACCATTTCAAGTTACAAAAACCCAAACACTTTAATTTTCTTTCCAACTTATAGATATACTTTAAAAAAACTCAAACATATAGATGCATGTGTGTATATATATATATATATTCTTTTTGGTTTTTGCCATGTTAACCAACAGTACTAACCCAGCTCCTCCTCAAAATCCTCAGAAGAAAACTAAAAGAACCCCTTGGGTGATGAAATGAAGCTACTGCAGTGAAAACATGCACTGGCTTTCCCAGTCTGTAACCATATGAAAGAAATTTCTGACCCTTACCTAGAACCATCTGGAAGCTGATTCACAGGAATGGTGAAATACAAGCAAGATGGCAGTGAAAGGTAACACAGACATCTGCTAGAGATATTTCAGCTACTTATGCCACTACTGACTGATTCCTCATGAAGGGTTGATTGCTCCTACTTCCAGTGGCTTAGGAAGATGTCAACCTCTTTTTTGAAAGACCTGTACTTCTGCTAGTCAGTGTTAAAAAAACATAGATGAGACTTGCTAGGAGAGAGATGGCTGGAAAAGATTTCCTTCTTGGTGCAGCTGAGGCCAGAGTGACAGTCAAGGGCCAAAATAGTGTTTGGGGGATGTCACTTCAGTTGGGAGCACTGTGGGAGCTACAGCTTATTGTGTATCTGACCTGCACCTCCTGATGGAGCCCTGCCTCTAGGTCCCTGTTTGAGTTAGCAGCAGCATCCTTGATCTGTATGGGCTAAAAAGAGGGCAAAGGAGAGGGGGGAGATGAATTGCCTTAGTTCCTGTGAAGACCACGAGAGGTCACTCCAGCTATCTGGACTACAATTTCTCACTGCGCTTCAAAGGACTTGCTGGAAAGGATTGCCGGTTCCTCTCTAAGCCTGGGGAAAGTACCTGTTTCAAATGGTTTCCATCACCCAGATGCATTTCAAAGGTTATTTACAACCGATTCATAAAATAAATAAGCTTAAGGAGAGATTTGTATGATTTAAATATTACACTGATAAAAACAAAACAAAACAAATGAAGGATTCTACAAATAAATATTTGTTTTTGAATTCTAACACATAGAGGCATAAAGCTGGCATCAAATCTTCAGACCTGAAGAACTGAAGGCCTCCCTTCCTACCTCTCTTGCTCCTTCCTCCCATTCACTTCTTTGCACACCCTTGATACATGTTTGAGAAGAAACAGTCTGGCTAACAGTGCTTTTCTACTCTCTTTGGTGAGTCAAACAGGAGAGAACCGCAGTCATGGAGTCATTAAGATTGGAAAACACCTCTAGAATCATCAAGTCCAACTATCAACCCAACACCACCATGTTTGCTGAACCATGTCCCAAAGTCCCACGTCTACACATTTTTTGAACCCCTTCAGGGATGGTGACTCCACCACCTCCCTGGGCAGCCTGTTCCTATGCCTGACCACTCTTGCGGGAAAGAAACTTTTCCTAATATCCAATCTAAACTTCTGCAGGTGTGACTTGAGGCCATCTCCCCCTGTCCTGTCAGACATGGTGGCTGTCTGAGCAGGCTCTAGTGACTTGTAACAACTGGAGGTTTTTTCCAGAAGAAAGCAATGGGCAATGTTTCAAGTTTTATGTCTTGGAGGTGCCTGAACAGTACAAAGCCAACAAATGCTTATAAGACTCGATCCTCTAAAAGCAAGCAAGCAAGCAAATAAATTACCTTCTAAATAAATCCCAAAGCTACTCTTCAAAACCACATCTAGAAATGCCTGGAGCTCAGTCTTTGGTTCGTTAAAGCATCACTTTGCCCACCTGCTGGTTACACTATGAATTTGCTACACTGAACAGATAGCAAAGTTAAAGTCCTCAGCTTCTGGGTCTCTGTTTATCCTGAGAAGCCTACTGTAAACACAGCCAGCGCACCACACGGCTTACTTAGAAAAACTCCCTCCTACTACCAGGTAGTCTTTTAGTCCTGTAGCTTTCCTTTCTACTGTCATCACATCTACCTGACCCGACGGTAAGCTTTGCGATGCAATCAGATGTTTGCTTAGAGTGACATCTCTGGCCAGCAAATAGCATGGTAATGCAGCAACAGCACTTCATAGAGCTTCAGACCCAGAGGCATGACATTGACCCCTGGCTACCTACCTAGCACGAGTTTTCTGATTTCTGACCAAGCAGACCATCAGATCTGCCCAGTAATACACACAAGCCTGAAAGAAAGATGCCACATCAGGCACAACATCCTTAGTTAAAAAGCACTCATTACTCAGAGGCTGGGCATGGATCTGGGCGTGGAACTCTCAAATCCACTTCCAAATCTTGGTTTAGTTCTCTGCATAAGCCATTACAATTCTTCAGTCAGCACGATCTACCCTGATAAACCTAATCAATGTTTATAAGTATGTAAAGGTTAGTGCCAAGAGGATGGAGCCAGGCTCTGCTTAGTGATGCCCAATGACAGGACAAGGGGCAATGAGTGGAAGCTGAGGCATAGGAAGTGTCATGTAACCATGAGGAGGAATTTTTTTCACTGTGAGGGTGACAGAACACTGGAACAGGCTGCTCAGAGAGCTTGTGGAGTCTCTCTCTGGAGAGAATCCAAACACACCTGGACGTGTTCCTGTGTGATCTGCTATAAGTGATCCTGCTCTGGCAGGGGGATCGGGCTGAATGAGCTTTTGAGATCCCTTTCAGCCCTTGACAGCCTGTGATTCTGTGAAACACATCATACCTGCCGCACACCTACAGTTCTCCGAGCAAACCTGACATCAGTTACGCATTCTTTTCAAACCAAAACAAAGCAAAACACTTCTTTTATGAGAGAAAATGCCTCCAAAATAGCACAACGTAGAGAACTGTGAGTTAATGAGCTTGCACCTTAGTCATGAGATTCACATAAAAATGTATTTCTAGTGCTCCTGGAAACAACCAGAATCTGAGCTCTCTGTCCAGCCTATTTCTGTGTAACATACTTTGTACTTCGAAATAAAAAATAGCTTATTTCTAACTGCAGCTATCAAGACTCATCCATGAATAAAAGTCTCATAGAAAGGTAGATTTAGTTTGTTTTTTTTTTTTCCTGCAGGTAGGATTGCTCTAACTCTCCAGTGTTAGCATGAACTGTAGCAACTAATGCACACCCTGAGCTAATGGTGAGTGAAAGACTATACAAAAATCTGCTAGAGCTTTATTTGACAGAAATGTTTTACTTGATAATTCAACATCTACCACTATTGTAGGGTTACAGAATGACAAATAGTTTCTGGTAATAGATTTTGGAATTTTCAGTGTAATTGATAAGCAGAACGTCTTTCAAGTGATACTTTTAAGCATATTTTTCCCCTTTGAAATTAGTTCTAATGCTTGAAGAACATTTAGTACCATAAAATGAAATGAATGAACGTGGACTTTACCAAAGGCTAAAACTCCCCGTATCATATGAACTCTATATATCAAAAAGACAGCTGATGAATAACTCTGATATAGTGCATATGGTAGAAATGGCATCCACTCAACCCTGCAGCACTGGGTGAACCTCAGAATGTTTCAAAGTTTTGTTTTGATCACCTTCCAGAAAATGAAATTATTATCTCAACACAGCCCAACCTCTTCAAGTCAATAAATCAAATGTATTATGAATAGGTTTTCTTGTAGCACTTGTGACACTTCCTGGTCTCAGGCAAGTTAAAAATGCCATGAGAAGAGTCTTAGAATTGGCAAGCTCTAGCTTTTATTTTATTGGCAACTGCTCATTTACCAACACACTAGAGCTCACCATATTCACCACATGTTGTGCAGGGCTGCAAGGAAGGCAAACAGGCTTTGACTGCTGACATTTCTTTTGGCTTGTGGAATGAAAATCCCGCACAGTTTTGAATTTCTGGGTCCAGGGAAGCTCTCAATTCTGCACTGTATCATGGAAAGTTTAAAAACAATTGCCAAGACAAGTTGCCAATCACACCTAGGTTTGCTGTAAAATTTGTCTTTATATTTTGCTGATAACAGTCAAGTTCTGTTTTCAGTTTGGTGTAAGACCTTACACACTGGCATCCGCAATAGCTACTGGACTGTATTCCTAGGAGAGTTAACTATCCGGCCTGTCACTTCTTCCTCCCCAATCTCCTCATCCTCTTTTCCTACAATAGTTTGCCACTCAAACTAAAATGGCTAAATTTTAACTTATTGTTTAATTTCTGCAGGCTTCTCTCGCTGTTACTTGTTTCTGAGAAAAAGAGCAGCTTTTCTCTTTGCATTTGTGTCCAGGATCCAGAGAGCTTGTGTGAATGTAAGGGGGAATTATTATGTCTTTGTCAGCTGAGTTACAATAAGTTACAGTTCTGCTCTTTAGGTGTTGATCTCTTCCAAACATTGACCAGAGAAAGCCCTTACTAATCAAAGTATGTGTGGTTGAGTACTGATGAGGACAGGCTGTCTCACAGAGAAAGGGTAAAGCATTTTGTTGAAAAAGCACCAACTTAGTGTGAGTATTGTATGCAAAGATGACTTGCAGTTGCTACAGCTCTATTTTCAAAAGCACTGATGGACCGAGCAGATACAGGAAAATCTGTAAGAATTTTACTTTCACTAAAGCCTAAAGAATGACTACAAGATTCTGGTTTTCCTTTCTGCAGTGGATCTGCCTCTTCTTTGAATATTCTTCAAAGGCAATGATCAGTCATACTCTGTATTTCAGAAGATGTATAAATAGCCCTGGAAAAATCTTGTGCTAATTTTGCCATTTCCTTAGAAGGTCAAGTTCAAGGCATCTCTAAACTCTGCAGCTCGCATCTTAACTGAATAGTAACATTTCAGCTTTTCAAGGCGTGCACAGCTGTAATCCAGCCTCTGGTTTCTAGGGACCAAAGGTCAGCACATTAATCTGTTTGGGATAATTCATACAATATCTTGGGGAAAAAAAGAAAAACATTAACATGAAAATAAGCCATGCTTCCTGAAAATGAATCAGAACATTTTATGATATAAACCAGTATCCCAGTGATGACCCAAACCAATTACTTTAGTATGTTCAGGCTCAGACTTACTCTACTTTGTTTCACTTTAGGTATTGTAACACTTTTGTTAAAAGATGTTTTTACAAAAATCTAATTGTGAGGCCAATTGCTTTGCAAAGGAGGAAACAAAGCCCCAAGAAATGTTTCTGAACATCTGTTATGAAAACAATCAGACAGCACGTACATGAAGCATGTACATGAAAATAATCAGACAGCATCATACACAGTAACAAACCCTGTAATAACAACAACAATTTGTTGTTCCTACTTCATTTGATAATGACTGATAGTAGTTTGCAGAAGGAATAAGAGCTTTATAACAACTGGTTGTTTTGAAGTGGGATGATAGTAAAGCATTACAGAGCTTTGCAGAATCCAGCCTCAGTTGTCTGGAAATTGAAGCTGACACACCATTTACATCAAAGATAGATTGTTCTTACTGTTTCCCACCTAACTCCACTGTTTCACTGAAGTTTAATTATTTACTTTGTTTTAAACACTGCTTCTTGTTATTTCTGTATAACTATAGACAGAGGTAACTGTTCTAAGGTAAAGCAATCAAATTTCCAGTTAACAAAATAAGAGCTGCCCAGAAATGACCAAAATCTACAGGATAATATATGAGAGCAGAGAGGGGTTTTAATTTTAAGATGGTGTGGTTTTGCTCATGGCAGATCTCAGCTACCATGTGCCCGTTTCAGATACTAACAGAGACATGGAACTGATGCAGATGTGAAGTTCATTGTTAAGCTTGGGCTTACTGTCAAATTAACTTAGTTGTTGCTCATACATTAGACTAGATGTTAGGAAGAAGTTCTTTACAGTGAGGGTAGAGAGGCACTGGAACAGGTTGCCCAGGGAGGTTGTGGCTGCTCCCTCCCTGGAGGTGTTCAAGGCCAGGTTGGACGAGGCCTTGAGTAACCTGTACTAGTGGGAGGGGTCCCTGCCTATGGCAGGGGGGTGGAACTAGATGATCCTTGAGGTCTCCTTCCAACCTTACCATTCTATGATTCTATGATACTGTCTATTCCACTGATGTAAAGATCAGAATTGAGAGCAAGAGCAAAAGATGAAGCATGTACATATGCATGTGCCTGCATGTGTGTATTTGTATCTGTTCCTGTGCGTGAAGGGGACTTAACCTGTTCAGGTTTGTTTTCTCAGCTGGTGAAAGACATGTGTTAACTGTCACACTTAAACTATCCCCCAAAAAGGATTATAAATGGTCTAACTGACATCATTCTCCTCTCTCCTTCTTCCCACAAATCCTCCAAAAACTCCAAAGTCCAAATCTCTGTGAGACGCAAGACCTGGATTGACACAGGCACATGGCAGGAAGCCTAAAATATTTTAGAGGTTCTTTGGGTGAATGTTCCCTTCTGACTTAAGAATTGCATAAGAAAAAATAACTTTGCTTTTAAACCATGAATCATTGTGATTCTACTGATGCAAATAAACCCATTGCAAATTGCTAATGGCCTAGAGAAGATATTTTCATAAAGCTATATAAAAGAAGTATGATTAGCACATTCCCAAACCTAAGAACAATGTTACTATGAAACCATACACATTCTGAGGTACATCAAGATGCGTGCAGGGCAGCCAGGGTCATGTAAGAATATGCTCTGTGCATCCATCACAAATGTTGTGGAAATGTTCCACAAGCATGAATGAACTCTGCTACTTGTTCAGACTTGATTAGCATGGATCCATTGTCTCCAAGGTGCTTGGCTGTGGTTTCCCTGCTATGGTGAAGGATTACTGAGAAGACATATTCCAGAGGAGGTTTCTTCTGCTGTGCAGTACCTTCCACAGGGGATCCACTAAGTCAATGAGAATTTTGCATGGCAGAGCATCACTAAATATCTGAGCATTAATTCAGTTGCCTCACTGTGAACTTGGTATAGCTATGAAGAGAAATGAATAGTGAAGATGACAGAATGATCTTTTCCGAATCCCCGTGCTGTCATGCAACATGGATAAATAATGAGAAATAAGTTCTTGGCAAATGCTATGTTTGGCTCCTGAGAGTTTAGGCGTAATGGTAATATGATATTCAAAGAGTGCAGTGCTCAGTCAGTCAGATGAATAGCCTGGTTTTGCTCATCCTTGTCCAATAAATTTGAGAACAAATGACATTAAAGAAACCAAATTATTTCTGCAAACTAGGACCTAGAACCTGGCAGATGACTAAGGGATATTAAATGATCCTCCACAGACATGCCAGTTTGGAAGGGGTAGCTATTTGATTGCAATGCAGTGTCAAACAAGGCAAGAAATGCCTCCTACAGCTCCAGAGTTAATCCAAACCCTTGTTTTGTTGCCTTTTCTCTGCTGAAAAGCTCGGCTACTTATTAGCCCTAAATCAGACCTGCCAAAATGCAGAAACCTGTTGGTCTTTTCTGCCTAGCACTATGTGCTGTATAGAATTCCTGTTCTTGCTGCCCTAAAGATAGCACACAAATAAGCTTTAACTAATAACGTTTGATCAATACACTTATATGAGCATGATCTTCTCCAACCGCCAGCTGCCCGAAGGCCACAAAGGGCAAGACAATATGAAAAAACAAAATTGACTTGTGCTAATTCCATATTAATTAAGCTTCTCTTGACCTGTCTTGTGTATTCTTAAGGAGACAATGGAAGATCTTTGCATGCAGAGCAGCAAACATGCTCTTTTGAGATAATTTCAATAATCTCACTATATCAGGAAGATTCACGCCCTGAATTCATGCCCTTAATCAAGTTGCAGCATGTTAGGGCAATCTAGAGAGGGTGAATAAAGCTATTATTAATTTCTGCATGAAAGCCAATATTATAGCTTAGCACAAGGCAAAGGGTACAAATTTATATGTGCTCAGCTCTGAGCCTCTTTTTTCCTCCACTGTACAGAATATATGATCTCCATTTCCTTACATTTTAACCCAATTTTTTAAGGCTTGAGATATTTTCCCTGTTTGTTCACACATATGTTATTGTAATAAATATAATCCAAGATTCTATCTGTCATTAGGCCGATCTCTTAAAGGTTTGTTTATGGTTGAGGTAAACACATCAGCAAATATAAGGCTGTCAGGCTTGTATGTTGCCCAAACGCCAGCTCTACCTAAGGTAAGGCAGTGGCCTCTTAAAGTGATTGATTTTGGCCATTAGTTGCAAATCAAAGTCAGTTTCAGTTCATCCATCTTTCTAGAGCCTCAGCAAAAATGTTATTTGAAAATAAACACTGGCTTGTCATCTCTTTTGTCAAAAGAGCAGCAGGGAGCTCTGATCAACATGTCACTAACTACCTCTCCATTACAGCTGCCACAGCAGCAGCCTCCTGGAAGCTGTGCTGCTGAGTTTAGGTATTTTGTCTACTTACAGCCCTGAAGTGTAGGTCTGGAGGAGAAAAGACTGCATTTCTTTCCAGTAACACTGAAAAAAGGTTTCTCATCAAGTCTGCAGAATGTAAAAAGCAGACTTTGATACTTAATCCCTCAGTCCAGCTGACCAGCATTTGACTCAAGATCAGGAAGTAGAGAAAAAAAGGTGTTTTTAAACCACTTTTGTAAACTCTGGAGTGTCAAAGCAATAACTGCCAACAAGATAAAGCACCTGGGGGATAGCTCTAATCTACGACAACATGACCTTGATCTCGCTTTGGGTGCTGAACACATAGAGATTCCTGTGCAACCTGATCTGCTCTGGCAGGGCGGTTGGACTAGTTATCTCTGGAGGTCCCTTCCAACCTCCACCATTCTGTGATTCTGTGACACTGCAACCATGGCATTACCTAGACTTGACCCACAACAGAAATCAAGGTGACCTGAATTAGAAGTGACTCTGCATCCCTTGAACGTTACTGTAACAAAGGAGAACCTTGCAAACAATTGGATAAAATGGAGTTTATCCAAGCCTGAACACGAGCAGCATCTCTGGCTGCCAAATCTGTGTTTGCAACAACAGGTCTGTAGTATCAAGTTTTGTAGGTGCTTGAGTCAAGGGTTAACTCTGGAGGTGGAATTTAACGTTTGTTAATTACAGAAGTTCTGTCTGCCATACCCCTGGTAAGCTGAGATCCAGGGTAAGTCCAAGGCCCAGCTTGATGGAGACAGAAGCTCACCAGCCTCTATCATGTCCTGAGGTGAGGGCTCTCTCTAAAATGATTGTAGTTTACATGTTGTGTGATGTTTTAGACATTCTGCTTTTTGCTCAATTTTCCTTTTTAGTTTAGATAGTGCTCTTTGAAAAAAATAGGCACTCTGCTGCTGCAAGCACCTGCTTTGGCTCACAGGTTTTCACATTTAAATAAAAGACTCCTCCCCAAAACCTGTATGAATCAATATCAGAGTTGGGTATTCAAGTGTGTGGGATTATCCCACTGCCCTTTCTAATATCTCCCTAATGTTGAGTTTCCATAACCTGCCTCTCTTTAACTGTCCTGCCCCCAGCTCTGATATGAATGGAGGCAGGGAGACCTCTGACAACTCCTTCTCCAAAGCCTTACTGCTAAGAGGGGGTAATTTATGCTTATAAAGGTCTAGCAATTATTAAAAATATTTTTTTTTTTTGATGGGGCCTCATTATTATAGAGTCTCCTTCCCTTTGCATGTCTTCATCAAGAACAAACTTCCAGTTTTTTCTTTTTGGTCTAACTAGTAATGTGCGTACTTTTAAATCCAAAGAAGCTAATTACTAGTACCTTCTGGTGTAGGGAGATAAATAAATATGATAGGGAAGCCACCAAAGCTTGGCTTTAGCTTCACTGCTATGCCCAGGAATTAGAAAAAGACAAAAGGTTTGTGTGTACACTTTGTTGATAAACACATGTAGTGACCTGCAGTCAGTGTTTCTTTAGCATTTTAGGAGCTGATTATTGTTAATGGAACGCCTGCCTTGCAAGAGAAGTCTCCATGCTCTGATTTATCCTTCTGGGCTGCTGACTGGCTTATCTCAGTAGGAAGACCTGGAGAGATCTCCTGCCTTCTGTAGAGAAAACCCAGGGTTCAGTACAAATTGAGAAGTCACTTCATACAGAGCATCGAAAGTGAGCTCATTGTGGCCTGCCATGCTTTTGCTGGGTCAGATTCCTTGCCTTTTGTTATTTGAGCTTCCTTCTGAGAGCCTGAGCTGCCTAAAGGGGTAACACGACATTCCCTTTCTTTGCCTTTTAATCCAATCAGAGGGGCCTTGCTTGCTTACAGAGGGCTGCCATACACACTAAGGTTAGCTGAGCAGCTGTGAAAGTGAGGTGAAGATTAAGACTTTGACTCTGATCATAGATTTCAATATGAATGAAGCCAATAAAAGGGAGATTATCTTTCTTGCTACTTTTCAAATTTTTTATCCATGAGGCAGCACTGTTTACATGAAGCTTGATGCAGTTGACATGTTTTTGCTCTATCAGGTGCAGAAATGTTTGGTTTTCATCTTAAAAAATATATTTGAGGAGAGTAGGAAGGAAGGGAGGAGGAGAAAAAAAAGTGTGAGAGAGAAAGTTTTGGATGGTAGCAGATGGGAACATGTCAAGTAAGAAATGCAAAAGTAGTCTTCTGGTTGCAGTCTGGCACTTCAAAGCAAGCTGAAGAGGCATTTCAAAGAGGATACACATTATTTAAGATTCAGCTTCCTGGATGAAATGTGCTTACAATTATTAGCATGATGATAGTGGGTTTCATAGAGAAGTTTATTATCTCTTTGTTATTGGTTCTTATTAGCAGTGGGTTCAGCCTCCTACCCTGTGTATGAACTTCCACTCTTTTTTTCCAATGTGCATGTAAGGGTGAGGTGTCCAAAACTAGCTGTATCCTTGCAGTCTTGGATGCAAATCAGCATCACAGAGGAGGTCTGTCCCTGGATTTGAAAAGTGTAAAGAAGACAATGCTTACATATACCTTCTTTGCATCTCTTACTGATGGCTTTCTGCCTTCCTGCACTCCTAGCATTCAGTTCTTATGATGAAGGGGGTGAAACATCAGAATAGGTTGTTCAGGGAAGCTGTAAATACCCTAAAACATGGGTCAGGTTGGATAGGGCTCTGAGCAACCTGATCTGGTTGAAGATGTACGTACTAATTGCAGGGGGTGACCTTTAAATGTTCCTTTCAACCCAATCATTTTGTGATTCTATGATGCTATGAAGACTCAACATGGACTTAGATATAGGGCTTCACCTCTTACCTTGTGTCCTCATGGTTACCAACAGTTGTGACCCTCAGGATTTTTAAACCTCCCAATTTAATATTCACTGTCTTTAGTGACAGGCCTGTTAATATTCCTGAAGTTTTTCTTCTTCAGGTCTGCTGAAGAGCAGGAGGGACACAATGTCTAGATAAAACAGGCAGATTCTTCACAACTTTCTGTGGGGGCCATGTATGGCCTGTCTTTGAAGCTTGGCAGGGACTTTTCACTGCCTTCACAGAGCTGAAATGAGGTATGTCCAATCAGATCACAGAAGGAACTTCAGGAATTCAAAGCCTGGACATTTTGCCATGGTTCAGTTTGCAAATTATATTGCAAAAAAATGTAATTCTTAAAATTTAAGCCCCAAGTAGTGTCAAATTCTGTTTAAGTTTTTTCCCCTTCAAAGACTTTGTAGAAAATGATGAGAAGTGTGAAGACACAAGACAGAAGTTTCCATTCTCAATCAGAACAGCAGTCCATTCTGCCATGAGTCTTTCCCCCAGCTCTTTCTAAAGAAGGACCTAAACTGCTGATCACAGATAAGCCTCTGCCACAGAAAACTGCCTCATACCCTCTGCAACTAGGTTAGTATGTCCAAGCTTTTGTTTTCTCTCTTTATTTTCCTTTGTCCTTTAACCATGTTTTACTATTGCAAATAGAAATATTTTTTTTTAATTCAAATAATTACTGACTTTCACTTTCTCTCTTACAGAAAGGAGTTTCACAGGTTAATTATAGTCTTGAATTACAAAACAAACAAACCCCAAACAACAAAAAAAGCCCTGGCTCTAAATTTGCTGCCTTCTGATTCTAGGGAAGCTCCTTTACTCAGATATCAAGAAAGGATGGGCACATTTAACAAACTTTCTCCTCCTGCCTAAAAAGCAAGAGTACAAATTTAAGCAGTCCAAATTATCCTGGGTTGGAGTCAGTGCAATTCCATGGAATATGGAATTTGATGTGCTTTTTATGTTTAAAGAATAAGACAGTGTTTAAAATGGACCTGCTTCTGGATTGCTATCATATTAGAGGTTATCAATCAAACAATATCTTCTCCTTCAAAGTTTCATTTAATCTGCTTTGAGACATACTGTTTTTTTTTATTTTCCAATCAAAAGCCAGGACAAGCTTGAAAAGAGTCCCAACTGCCCTGTTGTGACCTTAGGTAAGTCTCCATCAGGACTCTGAATGAAGAAGATAAACATAAGGGGGATTGAGTGAACCCTCAGCACGTTTGCTGATGATATGAAACTGGGTGTGGTGGCTGACACCCTACCAGGTTGTGCTGCCATCCAATTAGATATGGACAGGATGGTTGAAGGAGAACCTCATGAAGTTCAATAAAGACAAGTGCAGAGTCCTGCATCTGGGGATGAATAGCATCAGTACAGACTACAAAACAGCTTCATAGAGAAAGGCCTTGAAGTCCTAGTGAACGGCAAGTTCTGCATGGGCCAACAATGTGCCCTTGTGGTCAAGAAGGCAAATGGTATCCCAGGATGCATTAAGAAAATGTGTCCAGCAGGTCTAGGGAGGCTCTCCTCCTCATCTGTTCTGCCCTGTTGAGACCACGCCTGTAATACTGTGTCCAGTTTTGGTCTCTCCATTTCAAGAGAGACAGGGATATGCTTGAAAGAGTCCAAGGGAAAGCTGTGAGGATGGTTCCAGGACTTGAACACCTCTCCTGAGAGACTGAGAGAGAACTAGGGCTGTCTAGTCTTGAGTAGAGAAGGCTGAGAGAGGATCTTATCAACATCTATAGATATCTGAGGGGTGTGCATCAAGATGAAGGTCTCTTTCTGGTGGGGCCCAGTGATAGGACAACGAACAACAGGTATGAGCTAGAACTCAGAAGGTTCCATCTCAACAGAAGGAGACGATTCTTTATGGTGAGGCTGCCCAGACTGGTTGTGGAGTCTGCTCTGGAAACTTCCACACCCTGCCTGGCTGTATTCTTTTGCGACCCGACCTAGGTGATCCTGCTTTGGCAGGTGGTTGGACTCGATTTTTGGAGCTCCCTTCCAACCCTTAACATTCTGATTCTGTGACATCACTGAGTACAAAATATAAACTAAAAAAACCACTGAGCAAATCTCTTTATTCATAAACTGGTGCTGTACTCTCTTGTGATGGTTCAAGGCTAATTGGAATATGTTAATGCGGGAAATTATATTATAGGCTGTGAAAGGAAAACAATGGTGATGTCTACTTCACTCATAGGCTTGCTGAGATGTATAAGAAAAGAATACAAAACAAAGATAAGACACTTGGGTGCAGACACTCTGGGGCTGTCTAGCAGCTTCTGGCCTTCTCCTCCCTGCTGAGTAACCTCACTAACCACTTTCCTTTTAACTCCCCTGGCCGATCCTCCAAACTCACCTTGCGCGTAAGGCAAACCTTGGGGTAAGGTACAGAGGTGGGGAGAAGGTAGAGGGGTGGTTGGAGGCCCCTCCAGGGGTCTCTGATTTCTGGGAGGGGTGTTGTGTTTTCTGTATTACCTTTAACTTGTATATTTCTGTAAATATTCCTGTATATTGTGCTAAGCTGTAAATAGAGCTTCAGTCCTTAACTTCCAGCCAGCTGAGTCTAGTCTGGGTGATTTTACAAAGAGTGGGGGTGCGGGGAACTCCCAAACCATCACATCTCCCTGTTAGTCTTTCTTTGCCAGAGAGTTAGAACAGTAAATATGTTTCAATAAACTTCCTTTATTGTTTTAAATCTATCATAACTCACATCTATAGAAAAAAAATAGAAGAGTCTGTGGGGTTTTTTCCTTCCTGATTGACAGCTGTCTGAACATGAGGTGTTGCAAGCTTTAAGACTGGTGCCATAGCTAGACAGGTTTTAGATGAGTAAAAGAGGCCCCTGGACTGAGATGGGAAGTGACATGAGGTTTCTGTTCTAAGATTCCTCACTGGATCTGGACTTGTCTGGTTTCTAACCTGAAGTTCTTTGGATCCTCTGAAATATTGATATTTTCTATGTTTACTAAGCAAACTGAGTTTAAACTTACTGGTTTCTGAGTCAGTCTTCTGTAACCAAGAGACATTTGGAAAAAGTTGAATGACCACCTAATTAGAATGGTTGGGGTGGAAGGGACCTTAAAGATTGTCTACTCCTTGGGCATTATGCTGGGAAACAGGAAACCTCTTTTTCAAAATCTGATATTATAAAATCTGAGAGTCCCAAATGGAAAGAGTGAGAATGCGAGGCTTACTGGGGGCTGGACGGAATGAGAGAAATACTAAAGGAATTTGTTTTCTTAGCACAGCATTTTGTCAACTCAGAGAGGAAAAAAAAAAAAATCACTTGTCTGCGTGACTCAAAATAGCTGGATCCAAAACCACTGGTGCCATCCACTACTTGATCCCACTGACAGATTTACTGCTGGCTGCAGAGCTCCTGCTGTTGCTGTGTGATGGAAATGGCAGGTGCACTCTGCTACAAAAGAGGATTTCTGTCTCAGACTTCATCTTCATGCACATGTGTGACTAAGAGCAGCTAGAGGTTATAGGGGGACAGCTCAGTGTTTATAGTGACTTATTAAGAACTGTTGCTAGTTTCTTTAATCTTCCCAAGGACTTTATTTTGCTATCCCATGGTTGTACCTCAGGGCTGGGAGAGTGACCAATGCAGTACCAGCTGAAACACACTAAAAAGTAGAACGTGGTGACAGTAATTGGACAGAAGAACAATACACACAGTGTATTTTTTACCAAAGAAAGAGATCTCACAGTTCTAAGAAAGATTGGGAATATAAACCTATTAAAATAGTATACAAAAACCCCACTGGGAAAACTCTGAAATGGCATTGATTTGGGCCAAGTGTAGCCCAAGCTCAACATCACCTCAAAGCCTTCTGAGTGCTAAGAATCTGAACCTGGATTTAAGTGGCAATATTAATTGAAGCTACCTCTTCATTACCACATGGATAATGACCATAGCTCAAGTATGTATCTCACAAACTACTCAGGGAGGGACTATTTATAAGATCTTGCAATGACAGGACAAGGGGCAATGGGTTTAAACTGGCAGAGGGAAGATTTAGACTAGATGTTAGGAGAAAGTTCTTTCCAGTGAGGGTGGTGAGGCACTGGCACAGGTTGCCCATGGAGGTTGTGGCTGCTCCCTCCCTGGAGGTGTTCAAGGCCAGGTTGGACGAGGCCTTGAGTGATCTGTACTAGTGGGAGGTGTCCCTGCCTATGGCAGGGCGTTGGGACTAGATGATCCTTGAGGTCTCCTTCCAACCTTACCATTCTATGATTCTATGATTCCTCTACTTGTTCTGAAATGTTTCATTTGGCTATGAGTCTTTTGCAACTGAGGTTCCAGTTGTTCCAACCCCAAATTCTCTTGCCTTCATCCTGACTTGACTTTACATC
The DNA here is from genome assembly GCA_013399055.1 of Ramphastos sulfuratus. Lineage (NCBI taxonomy): Eukaryota > Metazoa > Chordata > Aves > Piciformes > Ramphastidae > Ramphastos > Ramphastos sulfuratus. The sequence continues at coordinate 91,089 of WBNM01046260.1, read as the reverse complement.
CAGTTTGTAATTTCACTGATGCAGAAAGACAGTATTTGGTGTGACTTGAGATTGCTCCACTTTATTTTTATGTTAAAAGAACTCCCAAACTCTCAAAACTCTTCAGTAAATACCTTCTAAGATCTTACACATAAATTTTAGAGCTATATCTGGATTTCAAATGCCCAACATTTGAAATGCATGTACAAAGTGCAATGGGCAGGTTGAATGAGTAGAATTTGCCTTTTTCTGTTTGCATCTGCCCTGGATTTCTTCAAAGACTAGCAGATACAATTTCAATGAATTCTTGAGGCCACTTTTCGCTGGACCAGATTCCAATGCTCAATGCTACTTATTTTTTTGTTAAGCACAGTAGAGAACCATTTTGGTAGAAAATGAGAATGACATTTGCATACAAATTCCTCACTGCACAGTCTTGTCACAGGTAATCTTGTCAAGGATCCAGCAGTTCCAGGATGGTCTAATCAAGTCATACAGAGCTATAATCATGTCAGCTAACATTTTGATTTAGCATCAGACTTGGTAGAGTTAGGTAATGGCTGGACTCAATGATCTTAAAGGTCTTTTCCAACTGACATGATTATTATGTATCATAGAATGGCTCAAACTGGAAGGGACCTTAAAGATCATCTAGTGTCAAAACCCCATGCCATGGGACACCTTCCACTAGATCAGGTTGCTCAAAGCCTCATCCAGACTGGCCTGAAACACTCCCAAGGATGAGGAATCCACAACTTCTCTGGGCAACCCATTCAAGTGCTTCACCACCCTGATTGTAAAGAGCTTCTTCCCAATGTCCAATATAAGTCTACCCTGCTTTACCATTACCCTTTGTCCTGTCACCATGTGCCCTTACAAATAGTCCCTCTGCAGCTTTCCTGTAAGTCCCTTCAGGTACTGGAAGGCTACTATAAGGCCTCCTTCTCTTCTGCACGCTGTGCAGATGATNGGGGAAGTTTAGGCTCAAGGTGAGGAGAAAGTTCTTCACCGAGAGAGTCATTCCCCACTGGAATGGGCTGCCCAGGGAGGTGGTGGAGTCACCGTCCCTGGAGGTGTTCAAGGCATGTTTGGACGTGGCACTTGGTGCCATGGTCTAGTCTCGAGGTCTGTGGTAATGGGTTGGACTTGGTGATCTTTGAGGTCTCTTCCAACCTTGCTTATACTGTGATACTGTGAAAAGACCAAACTCACTCAGCATGTCCTCATAGCAGAGGTGCTCCAGACTTTCTGATAATTTTTGTGGCCATCCTCTGGACCTTCTCCAACAACTCCATGTCTGTCTTGTGTTGGGGGCTCCAAAGCTGGATGCAGTACTCCAGGTGAGGTCTCACCAGAGCAGAGTATTCTATGATCTCCTGCGCAAAAGGGCGAAGCCAGGGATTTTTTTCAGCATCACAACCTAAGGGCCAATCTTATCTCAAAGTATCTTTTAGCAGTGTTATCAAAGAATCACAGAATGTCAGGGGCTGGAAGGGACCTTAAAAGCTCATCCAGTCCAACCCCCCTGCCAGAGCAGGATCACCTATACCAGATCACACAGGAATGCATCCAGATGGGTTTTGAACATCTCCAGAGAGGGAGACTCCACAACTTCCCTAGGCAGCCTGTTCCAGTGTTCTGTCACTCTTACTGTGGAAAAAAATTCCTCTTCATGTTTAAATGAAACTTCCTATGCCTCAGCTTCCACCTATTGTCCCTTGTCCTGTCATTTGGCATCACTGAGCAGAGCCTGGCTCCAGCCTCCTGGCATTCACCCTTTACATGTTTATAAACATTAATGAGGTTATTTTACAATTTTCACTGAAGTTCTTTCTATAAGCACATTCAGAATGACACCTCTGGGTTGTCATTTTAACAGGGTTTTGTCATTGTCCTTTTGGATTTAACACACGAGCTGCCCGTTGCTTGGACACGTTTTTGATACCCATGCAGTGATCTGTTATTGGAAGGACAAGGACACTTGTATTTGTACTGTTCTTTTTTGTTTGTCTCCTCACTGTCCTTCCAAATGCCTGCTGCTGCAGAGGAAAGGCTGTGAGCAGCATGTGCATGGCTTGAGCAGGTACTCAGGGGCTGCTGAAAGTGGGCCAGCAGGAACATCTGCTGCACTGTACACTCACAGTGTTGCCCGCAGCATCGCCCTCCGGAACTGCTCATTTCATTCATGAAACCATGTCCTCTGTTCATTATTACTTTTTATGTGAGATGGTTCTCTTTGCTCTGCTTGCAGACCAGGCAGTACCATTCCAGAGCAGCGAGCAGATGCCAGCTGCCCAAAGGGCTTAGGTTTGCCATGTGGCTTCATTGCTCTCTGTCAGTGGATAGCAGTGCTGAGAAACAACTGCCCATAATCTCCCCTTTCTTGGGATGAGGGAAACATGCAGCTGACTTAAAATGTGCAGTCCTGTCGTGACTGGCAATACTGGGAAAAAAAGTGATGGACTTTGAGACACTGAGCTGTAAAACAGTCTGGCAGTGGCGCCATGGAACTGACCCTGTTTTTGACAGCACATTATCTGTTTTCCCCATTCCTGTAAGCTAGGGAAAGAGGAGGGGAAAGAGTGGGGGAGCTGCTTTCAGTCGCATAAATACTGCTTTAGTAGTTACCAACAACAACAAAAAAAAGGCAAATTCAGATTTGAAAAAGTCTCCATGAAAAGTTTGATGTTTCCCATTACACCACTGCCAAACTATGGGAAGAGAGGAAATTAAGAGAAATTGGGTAACGGCTTGCCTAAAAGGAGTTTCAGTTGGGATGCAATCACTAAGGAGGTCACTTTGATATTGTCCACTCATCCTCTGGTGTTATTTATTCCCAGAAATGACAAAAAAAAAAAAAAAAAAAGCAGATTTCATGAAAAGAACAAATGCCAGAAATGAGAATATGACTCACTGTTTCTCTAGCATATCTTTGCTATAAAGCAGAAACAAATACTTTTTACACCTTTCTCCTTAAAAATACATCTCTCCATACCACACATCTTTCTGCCATATGTCAAACCTTTCCCTTTGCTGCTTAAGGAGGACCTCATGGAGCTGAACTGCACTAGTACAGGTTAGGAGATGATCTGCTAGAGGGCAGCCCTGTGGAGAAGGACCTGGGAGTCCTGGTGGACAACAAGTTATCCAGGGGACAACAAAGTGCCTTCATGGACAAGAAGGCCAACGGCATCCTGGGGTGAATTAAGAAGAGTGTTCCTGCAAATTGAGGGAGGTTCTCCTCCCTGGTGAGGCCCCAGCTGGAATATTGCATCTAGTTCTGGGCTCCCCAGTTCAAGAGGCACAGGGATCTACTTGAGAGAGTCCAACAGAGGGCTACGAGGATGATTAAGGGACCAGAGAACTGCCCTATAAGGAAAGGCTGAGAGTCCTGGGGCTTTTCAGCCTGGAGAGAAGACTTGGAGACCTTCAAGACCCATCTGGATGTGTTCCTGTATGACCTGTGCTAGATTATACAGTCCTGTTCTGGCAGGGGGGTTGGGCTTGAATATCTCCAGAAGTCCCTTCCAACCCCTAACATCCTGTGATCCTGTGAACTGCAATCTTTCTGTTAGTGGTTCCAAGGGAATTTCCAGGCTCAAGTAATGCTGTCTTAAAACAGTGTCTGATTCACAGAATTCCTGTTTTCATCAACACTTTTGGCCACATTTTTTCTTTTTTTTTTTTTAAATACCATGAAGCAAGCACAAGGATTCACATATTAGGACAGGAAAGAATTATTACTTTCCTAGGGCAGATTTAAGATTATGATCATGGTGAAGAGAAGACTGAGAGGGGATCTAATCAATTTTTATAAATACATGAGGGCTGGGTATCAAGAGGGAGGGGACAGCCTCTTGTCAGTTGTGCCCTGTGATAGGACAAGGGGCAATGGACATGAACTACAACACAGGAAGTTATACCTCAACATGAGGAACAACTTCTTTACTGTAAGGGTCACAGAGCACTGGCAGAGGCTCCCCTGAGAGGTTGTGGAGTCTTCTTCTGTGAAGGCTTTCAAGACCTGTGTGACCTGCGCTAGATTCTATGGCCCTGCTCTGGCAGGGGGATTGGACTCGATGATCTCTGGAGGTCCCTTCCAACCCCTGACATCCTGTGGTTGTGGCACAGAGGCAATCTCACATGCTGCACAGCCACAGTAATAGCTCAGGTAGACCTGACTGGTTAGGGTTGGAAGGACCCCTCCCTGGCATTGGCAGGAACACCTCGCACTAGACCAGATTGCTCAAGGCAATCCAACCTGGCGTTGAGCACCTCCAGGGAGGGGGCATCCATGACCTCCTTGGACAATCATTTCCATTGTCTCACCACCCTCACTGTAAAGAATTTCTTCCTAATGCCTAGTCTAAATCTGTCTTCCTCAAGCTTCAATCCATTCCCTCTCATGCTGGCACTACAAAGGCTTGTAAAAAGACCCTTCCTGGTTTTCATGTAGGTTCCCTTCAGGTACTGGAAGGCTGCTAGAAGGTCTCCTTGGAGCCTTTTTTTCTCCAGGCTGAACAGACTAAACTAGCATGAGATGGAACACTAAGTATAAAAGCTGATAAAAGGTGCATTGAATCCTTTATTAAATGACTTTCACTGACCTCTCTTCAGGGAAAATATATTCATTTGTGGATAGTTTTGTACTTGCAATTAGGAAGGTTTAATGTGGAAATTTCTGCAGGAATGCATTTGCAAATCAGCATTCAGTAATGCACTGAAGACAGAGGCTAGTCCTGTGAGCAATACTGAGCATAAATATGCTGGATCTTGATCCAAGACCAGAAAATATTTACTGTGCTGAAGATTATTGGATTGTACTTTATTTCTCCTTTCCTTGGGTTTTATAATAGTAAGCCACACCACTTGCTAACATTTGAGATACAATTTTGATGAAAGGAGAAAATAGTGAAATAACCTTAACTGGAAAAAAAAAATTCTTATTCCAGAAGCACTGAATATCACAGAAAATTGTGTAATGCCAGTAAACAGGAATTAAAAAGAAAGATGTGGAAAGCCAGAGAAAATTCAAGTCTCACAGGACCAATATATAAGCATAATGAAGTGCTGGCAGCAGTTAGGCATTTTTTCAGCTTTGGGGAATAGAAGGTTAGGGGTCTAATTCTGTTGTGGAGAGGGAAATGTCTGCAGTGTGGGGATGTTAGGAACAGCCTCAAGAGGTGGAGCACAGGGATTATGAAAAAAAAAAAAAAAAAGAACCACTTAAACAACAAGGTAGTTAAGGACAGTGCTGTTCATGAAGGGCTGAGGCAAACAGCCAGCCACGGTGTACCAGACAAGGAAATGTGAATGTACGGTCAGGGAAAGGTGTCATTGGTAAAGAGCAAGAACTCTAAGATCAGAGGTGTGCAACTGGTTTAGAGAGAACCCTGCACTGAGGTTAAGGTGATTAAAATATGTAGTCCTTATTGTCAGCTCCATTTGTTCACTCCATTTGCTATTAGCATTAGGAATCTGCCTCGAATCGTTTTTGTTTCTGAGGATCTGAATCACTCAGTTCTCTGCCAATCTTCTGAGATACTTGCCTCGATTGTCTTTCTTTTGCAAACATAGTCGTGTCCTGCAGCTTCTATATCCAAATCCATTTCTTTCAAAGCACAACACTGTTGCATGTGGCAGGCGTGCTTTTCATAAGAGGTCCTTGAGAATATACAACTCTACATTGCCCTGGAGTAGAGCTTAACCAAAAGTATACCTAAATTTGGAGAAGGCATCAGAGTAGACCAGAATGATGCCATCCCAACCCGTGCCAAGGACACAGAAATACAGTTCTCATAATATGGTTATGACTCTTATTTACTGATCAGTGGTAATATATATGCATTGGAGATAAGTGTGTAAGGAGAGAAAAAGGGAGAGATATGCTTATGGACACTTATGGAGGTTGTTATTTCTCCAGAGACCTTCTTAAGAATGTTGGTCAAGAATTGCTTAAGTTGATCGAAAATTGCTGGTCTCTCCTTGACCTGTCCCTGTTAAAAGTTATCTGTGCTGCAGATCACAGAAACTGGAAAAAATGCTACCTTTACATTCACTTTGGCCAGTGGCTCTGCACGCAGGTTGAAAACACAGTCCTGCCATTCATTTAGACTTGACATGCCAAGAAAATAATAATCAGGCTTAAACCTTTTCTAAAAAGGGAGTATTAGAGCTGGAAGAATCAACTTTGTTGATTTGGAGATCTTCCACCAGCCAGTCCAAACCCATGGGCCCTGTTCCCAGAGAGATCTCATCCCAGAGAGATCTCATTTAACTCTTTTAGGTTGGGAAAAACAAAAAGACAGTTAATGTCAAGAACAGAAGCCTTCCTTTCCCCCCCCCCCCTTTTTTTTTCTTTTATTGATTTATTTTTTTAATAGGTGCATCAAACTTGATAGATGGCAGAAGTCAGAATAAGCATCTAAAATATGTAACTAGAATTCACGCTTTTTATAGCTTGATCCTATTCCCAGCTAAAATTCAAGAGGAGTTTTGCTGCTGACCTCTGCAAGAGTAGAGCAGGGCCTTCAAATTGCGTAGTAAAATATTCTTTATTCCTTTCTGGTTTAATGTCTATATAGATGTAGGCTGGAGTAGGATGAAAGTGTCAGTTTTTACATTTAAGGATTTGTGCTTTATGAGCCTTGATATGTTAATGCTTCCTCTGGGGCTCTTCTGGATGAGTGCATTGCACAGGTGGCCCACTGCAATTTATAGACACAATAATTGAACAAGAGAAATAAGAGACAAGAGTGTTTTCAGCACATGGGATGCAGCTGGTTCAACTACTTTAGCAGGAGGCATAACTTTTCTATGACAGAGTCCCTTTCTAACACATAGGAAAGAGGACTTCTTTCATGGAAACCCATGTGCTGCTTTTTGCACTTACTCCACTTGCTTCACATACCAGAGCATGCTCTGAGATTCACTTTGTCATGCCCTTAAACGAGCAATTTAGTCTACTATAACTTATACTGCTGAGGAACTCTACTAAACCAAACATCTGTTAAACCAGGAGTTCACTTGAGAAGCACATAACTCCCATGAACTCCCAGCATTAAACTTAGCAACATGATGACATAATGCAAAAAGCCAAACAATTGGCTATTGCAGTTACTCTTAAATAAAACAAAGCTCAAACTAACATTTTCGTTGCTTTCCTATCAGCTGTTTGTATAATTATCCTGGACTTGTAATGTTACAACTGTCTTGATATATGAGTAAGTTTCTCCTGGAAGATTTTAATCTACAATCATTTGTCTTTCTGAAATGTGAAATTATAAATAAACAAACTACTACTGCTGTTCTAGATAGAGCCTGCTAGAAACAAATTTAAACTATGGAAGGATATGGAGTGCAAATACAGGAAGCTTCTGCTTTTTTTATTTAAAGGAAAGCACTAACCATATCCCAATCTTTCTATGGATTTAAAAAAAAAAAAGGAAGAAGAAAGCGTGATTTTACTCTATTAAACTAAAAAACACTAAACAATAATTATATCTCAACCTTTCTCTGGATTAAAAAAAAAGAGTGTGAATTTACTCTATTAAACTAAAAAACCCAAAACATTAATTATATCTCAATCTTTCTCTGGATTAAAAAAAAAAAAGAAAAAAGTGTAAATTTACTCTATTAAATTAAAAAAAAAACAAACCAAAACATCAGTTATATGTCAATCTTTCTGTGGATTAAAAAAGAAGAAGAAGAAAAGTATGATTTTACTCTATTGAACAATAACAGTTAAAAGATGGAAATCAAGTGCTGATTACCTAATAGCAAATGTCCTGATACCACAAGGTTGGTGGTGTCTTTCAGTCAGGATTTGAGGACAGAGGCAGGAATATTTTGGCATTTCTGTGATGCAAGTATTTTTAAAGTGTATTAACTCATCTCACATGAAGGTATCTCACTTTCAACAAATATCCCAGTTGTCAGTGTCCTTTCTTGTGTCTTGATGTTTATCATATACAAGTTCTGGTTGGGATAGTTTGGAAAATAGAAACTTAGTTACCATTAACTCAGTGCTCAGTGAGTTTTCATTTTAAAAGTTACACAAATGCTGTAATTAGCCAATTAGTTCAGTTTTACTCGTCACTTCTTCCTCTTAAAAAGTTAATAATTCACTCCTTAATACAAAGAAATTTTGTCAGTTTTCATGTCCTGCAACAGTACAGTTCTTAAGTTCTCTCTGATCAAATCCATGTTTATGCTTTGCAACACATAAGGTGGCTAATTTCTGCCAGAGCAGACATTTTGTCTTGAGGATGAATGGGATGGTATTAATCACTCTGCTTTCAATTTACATGTTAAGTCTAAAGAAAGGAGGAATTACAGACAAACAATAAGCATTCTAACCTGGAATTTACATTAATGGGGAAAACTCACAGGCTGGAGACATCGCTCAGCCCATGTGGGATGAGGCCATGAGTCACTGGCTCTGGTATACTTCTAGGTTTAGACAGTTGTAAATGAGCATCACTGTAAACCACCTTCTTATGCCATCTGGAACTTAGTGCTGAGTTTTGCAAGCCTAATTTTGGCCAGTTTTCATCATTATATTAAACTATGAGGCATAATTTCTTCTGTTTGACCACAACTTACGTTCAGAGACAGAGAGAGGGGCCCTATCCTCTGGTTTTGACATAAGGAAAGCACTTATGTGCATGCACAAGAAATATCAATAAAATACACAGAAAATCTTTGGTTAGAAGACACCTTCAAGATCCTCTGGTCCAACTTTCAACTCAGCACTGTAAGACCACCATTAAACCATGTCCTTAATCACCAGGTCCACAGGCTGTTTGAGGACCTCCAGGGACCTTCATCATACAGTCTTCCCAAACTTCACAGAATCACAGAATGTTAGGTATTGGAAGGGGCCTTGACAGTCCAACACCCCTGCCAGAGCAGGATCACCTAGAACAGGTCACACAGGAACATGTCCAGATGGGATCCGAATGTCTCCAGAGAAGGAGACTCCACAGCCTCTCTGGGCAGCCTGCTCCAGTGTTCTGTCACCCTCACAGTGGAAAAGTTTTTCTCATGTTTCACTTACATCCACGAAAAGAATTCCGCACATCAAGGTCAAAATAACATCATCATGAAACTGACAGAGGTGGGTGGCTTTCACAAATTTCACTCCTTGTTCTTTCACCACAGTAAAACAATAAAACTTCCCCACCAAATTTTAAATCAGATTTAAAAGTTTCTGAAGTCCACATGCATAAAGTTCTTACTGAACAGGAACAACGGATGAGGAATTGAGTTTAGACAGAAAAGAGTACACAGAATTTCAAAGCACACTTGTTTTTTAAATAAGCAAGCAGAACTTGCCATGGGCATGTCACAGCTTTCTACAGTATTTGTAATTTTTTAGAATGATTCCTGCATTATGCCATTCACTCCTCAACAGCAATCTTTCCATTCTCACATTGTCAGAAGGGCAAGGGACAGAAAATTATACTCTTAGACAATGCCCTGATCATCTACAGAGCTCTGTTCTGCACCATCAGAATTATGACTTTGTGACTTTCTATGTAATAAAGAAAAAAACAAAACAAATTATGCTTGAAGTAAATGGTCTGTTGAGGTGATGTATCAGCTTCCAGAGGCCTCTAGAAAGGTGATGGAGAACTTGTCAAAGTTCTGCTATAAAAACAGACCTGGTAAAGCTCTGCTATAAAACCAGGAAGTTCAGCACTGCAGAAATACTCAAGAATAGCAAGCCAGTGGCACAATGCTAGCAAGAAAAGTGGAGTTCTATAAATTTCCAAATAATTCAATGTTGAGATCACAGTTTGATGGCATTCTCAAGCAGAGGTCTACTATTAAGCTCACAGCATAAGTTTCACCATGCAGAACATCCTTGGCAGTGAGAGGTGTAACTTAAACAATTGCAGTTTTCCAGCCTGTCTCATGTCTTTATCCACTGTTCTCATTTCACAGAAACAGCTTTTCACTACTCCACGCCAGCTGGGCAGTAAATGCTCCGACTACCCTTGGCAGTTGCCTTTATGACCATCACTGTGACTAAATATTCAGCAGCTCCAAACATTTACCTTTTCTAATCAGAAATAAAAGCCAGCCTATTTCTATGTCTTACATAGAACAGAAAAAAAAAAAAAAACCAAAAACCCACAAACTTCAATTTTTCTTTTGTTAATTATTCATTTTCATTTTATTTGGGTGCTCTAAAATAAGGCTGAAAATTATACACTTTGTAGTTTTTCTGCTAGACTGCAGAAGTAGGGACTAGTTTGAGACTTACTTCAACTCAAAATTTAATTTCAACTTCAAAACTTAACTTCTGTTTTGTATTTATTATAATTAGCACTAAACCAAATTTCACCAAAAGTAGTGGGGACAAATAGAATGTAGTGTGTCTGAGTGTATCTTGAACTTCTTTGAGTTCTGTACTCAGCCATAATCTTAGACAAATGCATGCCTCTAGGTCTAAGAGTTCTTCTAATTCTAAAAATAGATTCTTCACATTCTTCTCTGTATTGCAGCAAAACTTACAGTCCAGTTAAAGGCTGTTTAGAGAAGAGAGATGAAGGAAAGGAATTGCTCCATCTCTGTGCATTCCTCTTGCTCAGCCAGAAAGCAAACAATTCTGCTGTGCTCATTGATTACTAAAATAGTTTCTTGATGACTTGTTAATTTGATAGGTCAAGCAATTTATTAGGTGTTTCCTGTGTTTCCAGCTACAGTCTGCATTGCAAGGAAACAAGTAGTGTCTGTGGCATGGAAGATGAGTCTGTGTCTGATGAGAGCCATGTGTACCAAACTCTCATTTTTCATAAGTGCTGTCATTTTACAGATGTATGACCCTCTTCTCCTGGTTACTGGGGGGGGGGGGGGGGGGGAGCGGGGGGGGGGGGGGGCGGGGCGGCTAGGGGAAGATAATGTACAGGGTTCAGTGGAGAAACCCTTGTAGGCAGAAACACAAATCATGTCATGCAAACCAGAACAGGCTACGGGAACATCACATCTCTTTGCAGAAGACAATAACAGATAGGACAGAGAAAGATGGAGTCTAAGATGATTAGGAAAACAGGAATGGTTAATGGATAACAGCAACGTGGCGCCAAGCAGTTCATTCCATGTCATAAAGATATGAGGCAATACAAACAGAGAGCAGGTAAAAGGTCTTTGAAATTCATCCAATCAATGCAGATGCAGATTTGTGTCCCTGGTATATTTGACAGAGAAAAATACAGACTGTGGAAAAATTAATGTATTTCAAATTAAGTCTTTTGTTTTCTTAGCATCTTGTATTCTCAGGGTGCAGTATATCATCTCCATTTTGAAATTACATTGTTGCTTTTGTAATTTTTTTAAACCAGCTCTTCTCTGCAAATTCTAAGAACTTTCTTTTACCTTCAAACCCAAGGTTAACGTGTCTTAGGAACATCATTTCTCTTTTACATTAGACCAGTAAACTTTAGAAACAGTCTGAAACACAGGGGACTAATTCCACCCCACTCCTCACCTCCTGTGGAGGTCCCTACTGTATTACTATTGCTGCAGAATTAGACTGGCTCCCACTGCACAGCAAAGGCACAGAGGGATCATTGCTGCTAAGCCCCTAGGCAAGAAGGTACTCAAAACTCTGCTGCATACATGTACAGGGTAAGCTGAAATATTATACTTCTTTTGAAGATTTAGATTATTTATCTCTAATTCTACTTTGATTTATCTCAGGCACCTCTTTTTATTTCCTGCTTCAGCAGAAAATGATTCCCAGCTCCTCCAATTTTGATCTGGAGCTTCAAATTTGCGGCAGCCCAATTTTGCAGTAGTTGGCACACAGGTCACAAAGCACTAATCCTGGAAGAGCACTGGGAAGTTAATTTGTGATGATGTCACCGTTCAGATATCATGGCTTCAATGTGTTTATACATGAAAAGTGCTTGGGACTAGGCTATTGGTGTTTTAAAGGAAAGGAAATTCCCTGAAGTCCTCACTGTTCAGAAGCTTGGCTTGGATCCCTCGCATGCATGAATTTGCAAGTACCTAGTGGAACTTGTACAACCATCAGGTTCTCCACAGAAAGCAACAAGAAATGCAGCAAGAGCATGACAGCATCTTTTGAATCAAGCAGAACTTGTCTGAGAATCCAGTTCAAGACTTTCTTCTCTCGCTTTTCACATAAGAAATGCAGCAGGGTGTAGTTGTAAACTGACCACTAGTACGCGGACACAAGTCACTGAAACCTACTAGTATTGGATATCTCTTCAAATCTAAGTGACAGGAACAGAGCCAAGAGGCATTTCAGTAATGTGCTTGTTTTTCACTAAACCGTTTGTTTTGGTTGCAAGTGTTTATCCTTACTCAGGCAAAGATTTCTTTGACTTCAGTGGAAATTCTGACTGTACGAGGAATGCAGAATTTTTCTCCTCCTGTAAACAGAGGTTCTCTGGAATTGCAGCCTGCACATAATAAACCTCTGAAACAATTCAGACACATCATTCTCATTCACTGTGAACAGATCTTCAGTATATCTCAGTTAACAATAAACATAGGCTCTCCTCTCAGTCCTATTGAAATCTATGGCAAAACTCCCAGCAACTTCAATAGCAGCTGTAGCAGACCCTCAGGCTTTCAAAGACCAGACATGTGCTGCTTTAGCATTCTGCCTGCTCTAAGCACAGGTCAAAGTTTTGGTTTTGTAAAACACAAAAGAGAAGAAATAATCCATTTTCTGCCTGGCTGATGGGGAAACAAAGGAAAAAAAAAAAAAAAAAAAGAGTGAACCAGCACTGAGAGGCGTTTATGATAAAAAGTCATACATGGAGAGCATGAACCTCATTGTCACTCAAAATCAATTTTATATACTCATCCTATAATAAAATTCAGTCAATATTGTGCTTTTCCACAGGTTCCAAATCACTAAATGACAGTAAAGGAGAATCATTCACCTCAGTCAATTACATATAAAAGCTAAATAGACCCAAATAAGTTACCTCTAACCTATTATAAAATAGAGAATGTTAATTGTTGCAGAGTTAAGACTAGAACTGAACAGAAGATGATGTGGTTTGCTAGATAACAAAGTTAGGAAAGCACACAACTCAATCTCTGTATGCCATGATTACATCATGTTTGATAACACTTTGTCAAAGATGCTGCTGTTTATCCTTTAGATAAATGCCCTAATCGATAGCTACATGAAGACAAAATCAGAGTAACTAGAGAGGTGTATTTGTCTCAGTATTGGTACATATCTATTGAAAGCAAATAGAATTCTCATCAGCAAAACCTACTTTGAGTCTAATTTGCAGTTCTCCTTTTGATTTACAGCCTTTAGAAACGTTGTGTCAGGGATATGGCAAATATTCAAGCATTTGCTTAGCTAAAAGATAAAGGGCTATAAAGCCAACTGAGATATGACACAGAAAACAAGGTTTAGCATAGTATACTCAAAACTGCAGGTCACCTTTCTTGAAGACTAGAAAGAAGTAACATGCCCCTCATTGCACAAGGGTTTGTGGAGAAAGAGTCTCTTAAATGCCTGCTTCTTTGCATGGCAGCAGATAGCTACCACCTCTATGCCCTTCAAAAAAATCCCAACAATGCTAACAGTGGCTTATAAGGCAAGTTTTCACACCTTAATCAGCATCGAGCTTTCATGTAGGTGGGATCTGATACTCAGGGCATTTTTAAACCTTCTTCCTCTGGCAGCAATACCACTTCAGTTTCCTACTACCTCTACCACTTGCTGCAACTGCCTGATGTATCTTCTATAATCCAAATAGGTAAAATTATCAAGATTTAGGAAAAAAACCCAGAACATTCCTGACTAAATCTTCATCTCCCCTCATCTCACCTAAAAAAGTCTGAGGATTTAAAACATAATCAGGATCATTTCAGTGGCCTGGTTTATAGCCTGGTTCTTGAGACAGTTATCTCGGCACATCTGAGGAGGACACAAACTCTGAAGTGGGATTATGAGGCTGGAGTAGAGGAGGACGGGGAACTTTTCATAGTGGCTTTGCCACTATCAAACACACAAAAATAAACTACAACCTAAGTCTGCTTTTCTCACTTTGACAAACTATGTACTAAGCAGAAATAAGCATGTCAAGAAAAGCCTCAGCTCTGCTTAAGTCAGGGAGTTACTCATCGCTGCAGTGAGAATTTCACCTTTTACATCTAACAGAATTTGTCTTTTGCAGTGCAGGCAGCTGAGGGTGATGGTATGTTTATTTTCTACCAGCAATGAATGCAGGGCTTTCCCTGCTCCTAAAGAAAATCAGACACAAACATTCATTTTCTGTTCAGTATTCCTGGAATTCTCTCCTGCTTCTTTGGGCTCCTTGACTACCTCCACCTCGCAGTAGCCTATCCATAAAGAGGGGTTTAAAATATCTCTCATGTGCATTGATGACAATATTTATGCTGAGTGCTGAGACTAGAATGGAAGTCCAGTGTAAATGCTGGTTTTGTTCCAACTGTTCAGAAAAGCCTTTACAAAGCTAGCACTTTGTATTAGGGATCCTTCTGATGGACAAGGAATGAAACTAGCAAATAGAACTACTGGTGTCACATCAAAAGAGACCCTCTAGTCACCCCATCTCCCTTATTTATTTTTTTGGCATTATCTTTTTTCCTACCAATCGTTCCAAGGCCCAAGGCAGCAAAATTTACATTTTCCTTGCATTTTATCCTTAAGAAGAAAAGGAGGGAGGGAATAGGAGGGGAAAGTAACAAAGATAAAAGGAACAAACAGCTCTAGATATCAAACAGTGTAACGAATTCCTTAAACTTAGTCTGTGCTCTTGAATATTTTATAATTTATAAACTGGAAACACATTATGCTTTGATTTTCAAACAGCAGCTGAAGTCACATGGCTGTTCTAAACCTTCTAAGGGATAAGGAAACTGACAGAGAGAAAAAATTATTCACTTGTTTTCAGATGATCCCAGTGGTGTTCCAGATTTTTGTGGCAGGTGGTGTGGAAGGATTTGGGAGGTGGTGGAGAGAAAGGATGAAAGAAATTTGGAAGGATGCTTCTGAACAGTTTTCAATCATAGGAAAAGGAGTAAAGAGTCTCTCATTTATTACCAGCATAACAACTTTAGCTTTTGCTTTTAAAAGGCTTTTTAGTTTAAATGGTGATATAAAGCACAGTAGCTGCTGTCGGGTATGCAAAATCATAAGACAGAGACTGTCTGCTTTTCTTCAAAAGTGCCATTTTGGGAGGCATCTGTGCTTAAGGGCCATATCTTTAGTTTGTTTGTGACAGGAGCGTGAGCTGATTTTACTTAACAGAATAGAATTGTTTTGGTTAGGAGGGACCTTTAAGATCATCAAGTCCAGCCATTAACCTAGCATGACTGAGTCACCACTAAACTATGTCCCTCAGCACCACGTCTTTTAAATACCTTCAGAGACAGTGACTCCACTACTTCTCTGGGCAGCTTATTCCAGTGCCTCACAACTCTCTTAGTAAAGAATTTTTTTCTTAATATTCAATCTACATCTGCCCTGATGCAGCTTGATGCCATTTCCTCTTGCCCTGTCAGTTGTTATCTGAGAGAAGAGACCAACCCCTACCTGGCTCTAAACCCCTTTCAGGGAATTGTAGAGAGAAATGAGATCCCTCCGCAGCCTCCTTTCCTCCAGACTAAATAAGTCCAGTTCCCTCAGTTACTCCTCATTGGCCCCATTTTCCAGACCCTTCATCAGCTTCTTTGCCTTTCTCTGGACCTGCTTTAGCACCTCAATGTCTTTCTTGGAGAGAGGGGAGCCCCAAATAGAACACAGTTCAGTACTGTAGCGCTCAGGATAAACTTTGCGTTATAGTCCAAAATTTCATGCTGTGAAGAAAGACTGCAAAAGAAACACTACACCCCTTAAAACAGGCTGATAACACATCCATCCAAATGAGAAATTTGGCCAGATATTAGAAGGGTCAGTGCCTACTAAGATGATAAGCCACTCTGCCTGTGAGCACAGCAGAACAGAAGCACTGAGCATGGCTTTACAGGCAGGACGTGAAGCAGTTCTGTCCTAACTTTCAGCCAGAGCAGCAGACAAGAAGACAAGCAGTACAGGGATACTGTACAACTTCAGCCCTTGAATTCTGCTGTGATAAAGCAGACTCTCAGGATTAACAACCCTGTCAAGGGTAGCCCTCTGAAGTGCTTATTTGTTTAGAGGAACCACCTCATTCATCATGAAGGAGTGATAGAAATGGAAGCCCTCTGACACAATATCTGAAGCCTACCTGAATGTATGTGCTTTTGGTATCGTAGAAAGCAAGAGATAAAACCTTGCTATCTAGCTTTGGAAACAGTATAAAAAAAGAATTACCTGTGTTTATAATGTCTGGTTTCCACAGTGTTTATTTTATTGCTTTTCATAGAAATCATAGAATCATAGGTATTGTAAGCTAACTTGAAAGCCTGTACTTTCCATGCTAAGCAGACGTTCAGCTGTAGGAACACAATCTTTAGTGCTAATTTAATCTAAAACTAACCCACTCTTTAGAATAAAGTTTTTATTTGTACTTTCCTTGAACTTTAAATAGATGTCTCTGAGTAATGGCACTTGTCTGGTAAAATCACAAAACTTTTTTTTTTTTTTTTTTTTTTTTTTAAGCTTCATTTACATGAAAAGTGAATTTAACTAAAAAGTTGTAATATGAAAAACCTGAACTACTCACCTAGAGATTTTTATTCCATGCAGATATTTCATGAAGAATCCTATACTTCCAAATCAGAACCTGTTTCTCTAGTGGCTCACATTCCTCAAATCTGGGGTTTTATTCACAGCTCAACTTTCCTCTACATTATAATTTCCTCTACACTATTTCCTCTACATTCCACCTTAACATTACGGTGGGAAGAAAGAAGCTAATAAACAACATATTTTAAGAGCCATCACTGGCTCGTAAATATTTTCTTTGAAAGCAAGAAGACTAAAATGAGTACAGTGAGAAGCAATGGAGACTGAAAAATATAAAACACTGTAAGAAGTGCTGGGAAGCCATCCCTCACAGTTGGTGGTCTTGTAGATACTGGACCTAATTGGATGTTAGGAATTAAAGATATCTTGTTCTGTCATTTTGACAACGTGTGTAGTGAAGCAAACTAGAGAATATATTAGTAAAGCAAGAGCTTCCCTATTAAAATACATAGGTAACTTTTTCAGTTCAGAGAATTTGTCATTTACTGTAAAGGTAAGTATAAGATTGCAATAAAATTGTGGCAGGAAATGGCAATGTTGTTTTGTTATTTGACCCATGTCCCATAGCCTGTTACCCTCTGTTAAATGAAGGAAAAGGAAAAAAAAACAACCCCAAATCCAACAGTTCAAACAAGCATAAAACCCTCTGCATTCAATATTTAATTAATTTTCACCTATTTATTTATTTATTTTCTGTTGAATGAATATGCATAGGGAAAACTATTTCAAATGACAGTGCAGGATATTAGCACACTTTTAACCCACACCAGAGCAGAATTTTATGTTTCAGTGAGAGGAAAAAATTACAGGGAATCACTCCAACACAGTGCTGGTTTAACTAGGAACACTGAACCCTGACAATAATTGGGCATCAGAGTCGATGCTGGCATTGGTTTTAAAATTAGTAAGCTATGTGTGTTGTGTATGACATGGTGTCAGCCACTGTACATTTGAAATCGTGATAGGTTCCTTCTATGCTTCTGATTTTGTGGGTTTTGTTTTTAAACATCTGATTACCCCTGACTATTCAAGAACTGCTCCTTTAGAAAGTGCTAATTAAGATACTGAAGAGTCTCATCTAATATTTATACTTCTGGTGTTGCACTGGATCATTTTGCAGTGCATGAACGGCGTCATGAAGAAGGAATTAGAAGCAGTATAGCTTTGAGCCTCAGATAATCCTTCGCTGATTAGCGAGATTCGCATCATCACCTATTCTGAATGCACTCCTCTCAGGATGTTGATAAAGCCCTTCAGTATCACAATATGGACTTCCAAGCACAGCCACGGCTTTTCTACCCAATCAAAGTGAAACCCTCAGTTCACCTGGTTAAGCTAGCTAATCCTAAATCGGCTTTTAGATTGTCACTTAACAACTCTGAGGCACTCCAGAAGGATCCCGCGCAAATCCTGTGGTAAATGAGGCCTAGGCTGAGTGAAAATGAACAAACAAAAAGCTTTCAAAATGGACAGAAATTTCTTTATCTAAGATGTATTTTTATTTCTTTGGAGTGAGAATTAAGACGTTAGGAGCTGGACACTTCTGTTAAAGCCATCTTCAAATGACGATGTGTGCCTGCTTAGATTTCAAATGGTGACATATAGCTACACGTTAAATTGAAAACCAGTGCAAAGCATGTGCAGAGGGCTTTGCAATTTTTGAATATGTGGATGATCAGTAATACAAACCTATAGGTTTAAATAAAGAAAAGGTTCAGTAGTTTGTTCAGTAGGTTGGATATTAGGAACAATTTCTTTATGGAAAGAGTGGTCAGGCAGTGCGACAGGCTGCCTAGGGAGGTGGTAGAGTCACTGTCCCTGGATGTGTTTAAAAGGTGTGTAGACAAGATGGTTTCATGGCCATGGTAGTGTGTTGGGTTGACAGCTGGACTCGATTATCTTAGAGGTCTTTTCCAAGCCAAAGCAATTCCATGATTCTATGACTCTATTTGTTGGTTTTAAAAACATGTGAATAATCTGAATTTATTGATGAACTCCCCAACTGCACGAGGAAACTTTTAGCAGAAGTTACACTCCTATGCTAATGGCTGTACCTTGCAACTTGTTTGCTCTCATCTAATTCCTAGGGCTACACACACCAGAATCAATAGTGAACATCTCTCCCGCTTTTGGAAGAAACTCATGTCCAGTATAGGCAGGGAACAGCTGTAGGCTGGCAGCAGCGTGGCTGTAGCTGTTCAGAGGCAAGCAGAATGCAAGATAATTCCTGCATCTGTTCATAGAGAGACTATAGGTGCTGCACTTAGGCTTCTTGGATTTCACAGGCTGTACTTGAATACACCACGACTGAAATCTCACACCAGAGTTTGTAGTAAGGCACTAATACAGGAAATAAGCTCTGAAATTATCTTAGAATTAAGTGATAGCTGGAAATTGAACTTGTAACAGAATTACTCAAGATTTTTTTTTAAAAAAAAAATTAATAATGAATAAATCTTCCTCTTGCAGTGAAATAAGGGAGCAAGATCCTCGGCACGACCTGACAAGTGAAGGCACTCGCAGCAAGAGCTATGAGTGGCAGAGAATAAAGGTCTTGCCATCTGAAGCAGATCACTCAAGTACCAATGCCACATTAAGTAGAAAAAACACACAGAGATCTAAGTTTATTATCTTTCATACTGAATTGTTTAGAAATAATAAATAAAGTACACAAACCCTATACCACGGTAGTTTATTTTGTCTTGTGGGAAGTTTTAACAGTTTCTGGGATTAAACAGCTTTCCCCTTCTGTGAAGGGTCTGATGTAAACTCTTGTACTGAGGCTTAAAGTCTTAAAGTTGTTAGAAGTTTCCATCAGTCAGTCTGTATGTCAATGGATAAAAAAGTTGG
Source organism: Ramphastos sulfuratus (assembly GCA_013399055.1). NCBI lineage: Eukaryota > Metazoa > Chordata > Aves > Piciformes > Ramphastidae > Ramphastos > Ramphastos sulfuratus. The sequence goes on along the minus strand of WBNM01046260.1, from coordinate 71,564 downwards.
TTGCTGATCTGACCTGTTCATCACTCTCTGGAAAGGTGCCATCAAACTACAGACACGTTTGGCAGTGCTGGGGGAGGAGGGGGAATGGGAGAAGAAGGTTATTTTGGTGGGAAGAGCAAGTTCCTCTATGCATTCATGTGGAACACTGAGATGTAAAGCCTCCGAAATCTCCAAAACAACTTTGTCCACCTGCATGCTCATTTCGTAATTGAGGCCTCCACTTTGTAAACTGCTAAGAATTACCTATGTTTGCCTCTTTAAAAGAGGAGAAAAAAATTGGTCTACTTTTTGGTTTTGAGGCAGGTTCCAAGGGCTTTCATCGTTTAACAAGCTAACTCTGTGATTTTGCAGTGCAGTTGCAGAGTTACACAGTAGCTCACTGCAGAACCAGGCTGCCCAACCCTCCAGAACGTCTAAGAAAAGTGCAGTGGATAAAAATTACTGTTCAGCTAAAGATATCTAATATCCATTCACCTGGATGAGAATAAGAGCTACAGCACTTTACAATGATTTCAAAATAAATTTGAAAACTAATCACCTAGAATTTCAGAAACTTGCAAACACCTCTCACTCAAATCAAGCCTATTATTTTTCTCCTGTTAACGTGCTATGAATTCATTTCCACTGGTGCAGTGAACATCTCTTTCACGCTGAGACTGCCATAGCAATAGCTGAAATTGACTATTTTAGCTGCTTTTAGTTGCCTTTTCAGAAGAGCTGTGTGATTTTTGGGTATCATACTGAAGTGTCTTTAATGAGACTCAGTATTTTCTACCACCTAATAAATGTAAGTTGTGCTTTTGTTTTTCACTCTTTTGATCTACATGCATCAATCTCTAAATTTATACTTGCAAATATTAGAACAACCCAGGACCCAATCCTGAAACACAGTATTTAAGCAATATCCCTTTTATATGTTGCTGTTTGTTTCCTTGTTTGGCACTTTGATTTTTTTTTTTCAGCAATGGCATTTCTGTCTCAAGTAGAAGGGATTGGCAGTTTGTCTGCATTTGGGCAAAATAGGTTTCCAGGTTCTAGTGATTCCTTTAATTCAGTTGTCAGCAGAGAATCTGTGTAGCAAGGATTTAACATAGAAATTGAAAGGAAATCTTCTTATTCTGAAGCATGAGAAGCAGTGGCTATTACAGGCCAGACACAGAGATTAGGTTTTACTACCCAGACATTAAGCTAAGGTATGTGTAGGTAGTTTAATGATCCACAGAACACAGCCTGTTTTTTGCATACCAGTCCTGCTCTGCAAATTTACAGGAACCTGAAATCATTGCTGATTTACATGCTTTAAAATATTGGGACCAGATTCAGAGGAAGCTGAAAGCACTTCTAATTTACATATTAAAAAACATAGNATTCTATGATTCTATATCTGGAAAAAATAAACAGAATAGCTTATATTCTGAAAACAAAACCAAAACCAAGCAACAACAACAACAACAAAACCCAAAAAACAACAGCAAAAAACCAAAATCAAAAACAACAAACCCAAAGCAACAACAACAAAAAGGCAGCTTAGCATGATTAAAAGAAAAAATGCAGCAGACGCTAGAGGTGTTTTCACTGCCGCCCTATATCTTGAAGGATGCGTTAATAGGTCTAGCAAAGGTTTAATGAATGGGATCGAGCTCACCTAACTTAAGAAGCCCACACTGGAGGTTGGATTTCCAGCAGAGTACCTATTTCCTCCATTGACAGAGTTATAGTCAACTTTCCTGTGTTACTCAACTGATACACTTCAACAGCTGTTTCAGACCAAGCTGGCCTACACCGCACTTCCCTCTAAGCACACAGTTGCCAGCAGCAACTGGTTTAGATGGAAATACTTCTATGTGTTGAATGTGTGTGGATGCAATATTTGTATTCTAGTCTAAAATGAGTCGCTAAGTCCAAAGAGGTTGTGGGGTTTTTTTTGTTTTTTTTAAGGTTTTTAAAAGCACCCTTCCTTCCTGTATAGGAAGCTATGGTAGTTTCCATAGCCATACTCTATGGTCTGCTTTGCAGACTATGGAAATCGTAGCTCATCCACTGCCAAGTAAAGTTTTACTTGAGGAGAGGGAGTGCCTAGTGCATGTTTTTGAAACTGGCATTTAGAGATCAGCTATGGCTATCTGGCATATAGCAGGCATGTGACATGCCAGAAGTCGATGATGAAGGTGCTCGGGTCAGGGGTGCGCCTTGTCGCACCCTGTTTGTAGCTGACCAAAACAAGCTAATAAAAGTTAACAAGGTTAATTTTTATAGCTCTTTCTATTAGCTGAATGCAGCGTTTATCATTCAGGAGAAAGGTAGTATCATGATAGATGGAAACCAAACATTAAGCACAGACAGCACAAACAGAAGCCAAACATAGGTCACTGGACAATCAAATCAGGCAACAACAATGCTTTAGGAGTGACTAGGGGCATAGTTCAACACACAGGACAAACTCATTGGTTTGCATAAAGTAGAATAGTCTTTTGAGTTTTACTGCTGAATCTTTGAGGGGTTTTGGGGGGTTTGTTTTTTTTGGTTTTGTGTTTTGTTTTGTTTTTTTTCAGAAAGAAGAGTTGAGTAGTCTTTTGAAACCTGTCAACAATTCATTCCTCTTGTCGCATTTTGCAGAGAGAGGTGAAGAAATCCTAACACAAACCTTTGTGGTAGGTCACTCTGATAATCAGTATCTGATGGGGTGGAAAAAATCATGTTACACAATGGAGAAGGTTATAAACCCCACAAAGAATCTAGTACAGACAGAAAAGGTCAAAATACAAAGAACAAAACAGCTGAAAAACTAGGCCCAAACCACGTCACTGAAAATGGTTAGAAAACAAGGAATGCTTATGTCTAATAAGACAGATGTTCTTGGCCTTGATTTCCTGGAAGATTTCCCTATATGTCAGCACTGAACCAAGCACTTTGGAACAGTGCTAGGAATTTATATCCTGGAGATGCCATCTTTTAGACAAAAGAAAATCAACATCCCAACTAGTTGGGGTTTTTTACTGCTTGTTCCAAAATGCCGTGTCTTAACCTGCAGTCTTCCAACAGATACCAGATCCTGTCATAACTCAGTTCTCATTGGAGTTTCACCTAGACCTTCAAATATACCTTACAGTCCAGTTACATTACATATCAAAATGCAATTAGAAACTATCGCTGCTCTTGGGGCACTGCATCACTGTTGAGCAGCAGTGAATTTGCAAGGAGTTGTATTTTGTAACACATTCACAATGAAAGGCACCAGAGTACGCAGTGCTGCTGCTGGAAGTATATTCCTGTTCAATGGCCATTTACAAACCACTGTGAAAATTTTCTGATTTATAGAATCATAGAAACATTTCAGTTGGAAAAGATCATTAAGTCCAAGAATTATCTAGCTCTACCAAGTCTGGTCCTAAACCATGGCCCTCAGCAGCACATCTCTGCCTCTTTTAAACATCTACAGCGAGGGGCATTTAACCACCTCCCTGGGAAGTCTGTTCCAGTCTTTGATAGGCCTTTGCTTTCACCTGGTTTTAAATGTTTTATATTTATGATCATTCCAAGTTTCTGTGACCTGGATTAATTTCTTCAATAGAAAAAAAAAAATTACTATTGTAATAGACTTGCCTTGTCAGTAGTGCATAAAAATGAAATCCCAGAAGAATCAGAACCTAGGACTTGCAAAGTAAGAGACAACTACATTTACTATCTCTATCTGGACTTTAGTTGTAGAAATAAACTGAATGTATTGTCCTTTAGATTGAAAAAAAGGGAAGAGCTTGCAATTGCATTCAGCAAGCTGTTTTGGAACAGGTAAAAGAAAACTTGCTGTTATTGATGCCATCTGTATCAGATGCATTTGACAGTTGCACATTGTCTAGTTTCTATGTGCATTTGTCCATGCCTATATTTGCATTGTTCCAGCTGTTCTGAGCAAAGGTTGCTTTAAAATCAAAGATAAGCTCAGAAGTGGGGCATTTTTTTTTTAATATAATCTTGTGGTAATCTAAACCAGAATGCACTATTCAATTAATTCCAAGCTTATAAGTTATGGAAAACTTCATTTATATTTAGCCCTGAATGTGTACTCAATCTAGTACCATCTCCAGCCTTTCAATGGTACTAAGATGTCAGAAAGAAGACATTTCAAATTAGCAAGTTCTAACAAACTGGATTCCAGGTGACATTGGCTTTTCTGCAAAGTTGTTTTAAAATATGGTTGAAAATGTTGCTAGGACTCACTGGACAGTGGAGCTGCAGTTTACTACTCCTGTGGTAAATTTTCCGCTGACTTGTGATACCAAATTTTCTTTCTGTAACTGAATGAATCTTGGACACTCAAAATCTTTTCATCTTTAGTCTCCTTGTATTTGCATTAAAAAGAAAAATGTAGTTGTAGCATCTATTTTGCAGTTTTCAGCTGAACAGACTTCTCAGTAAAATATCTATGCACACACATATTAGCAAAGGCTGTTTCTTTTCTGTCTCTCAAGTCCACTCTGAATTGCAGCCTCCTCTGAACAATTCTACCACATGTGGCTAGCACTGGTTGACCGATCTAAATTCTGCATCCAGCTCCTTCCCTCCTGCTTCAGCATGCTTCTCATCTTGGCCCCTCATAAAAATGGTGCTAGTGGAAAACACAGTGTATCTTCCCCCTAAAGTAATAAACCTGAACCTAACCATTCTAATAACATGCTAAGAATTACAAATCAAAACCAAACAACCCACCCCCCAAACCAAACCAGGCACATGCCTTAGAATGAGCTTCTAATCCTAAAAGAACCTTCATTTCACAGTAGTACTGTGTCTAGTTCTGGGGCCCTCAGTTCAAGAGGGACATAGAACTGCTTGAGAGAGTCCAGTGCAGAACCATAAAGATGACGAAGGGAACGGAACATCTCTCTTATGAGGACAGACTGAGGGAGCTGGGGCTCTTTAGCTTGGAGGAGAGAAGACTGAAAGGTGACCTCATCAACGTTTATAAATACGTAAAGGGTGAGTGCCAGGAGGATGTAGCCAGGCTCTGCTCGGTGATGCCCAATGACAGGACAAGGGGCAATGGGTGGAAGGTGAGGCATAGGAAGTTTCACGTAAACATGAGGAGGAATTTTTTCCCTGTGTGGGTGACAGAACACTGGAACAGGCTGCCCAGGGGGGTTGTGGAGTCTCCCTCTCTGGAGATACTCGAACCCCACCTGGATGTGTTCCCGTGTGATCTGGTCTAGGAGATCCTGCGCTGGCAGGGGGCTGGACTGGATGAGCTTTTGAGGTCCCTTCCAGCCCCTGACATTCTGTGATTCTGTGATTTCATGGCCGGATTTATTAGTTCCATGAGAACCTTCAAACTCTCAATTAAATCCATGGTTTAGGAATCTTAGTACAGGTGGTGGATTTGCCTTTTTTAAAAGAACTTCAGATTATAATCTTGAATCTTGCTACTTTACTAATTGCAACATAAGATTGTGGTGGAATGTTTTGTAATCACCCCTTTCCAAACAATCTCATGTTCAGTGACTCTTGGAAGAAGGAAAAAGTCCAGACACATAGAATCAAAAATGAAAAGGATGACAAAAGAGTGCACCTGATTTTTCAAAACCTTATAAATAATTTGAGGTTTGTCTTATATAGATTAACAATGGGTCTGAAGTAAGTATTTTGCTCATCTCTGTTTTTATCTAAGACACCACCCTCCCTAGTTATAATAAACAAGTGACATGGGTGAATCAAAGAGCTGTGAGAAGAGGATCTGGCAACGTAAATAAACAACCCTGAATAAGAGAAATAAGAGCAAAAATTGTCCTACTGCAGGAATGCAGAACCTTATTTGCATCACTGATATTCTGGGAGGTCGAAAGTACTGCATTTTATATGCAGTCTTACAGGCAGTCCCATATGCAAGTGAGCTAGCACTCATGGGCATTTTCATGAAAGTAGGGAATGTGCCTTTGGGAAGTTTTCATGTGTTTGTGGAAACTCACAAGCTTCCCATCATTTTCAGGCATCTGTGATGTTGGGGGTTTTTTTGGTTGGTTTTTTGTTTTTTGGGTTTTTTTGGTAACATATGGAACAGTCACTTCAAAACATGCCCCTGCATCACTATGAAATGTATATTTCATATCTCTAATCCTCTGTGGCAGCCAGAGAGAAAATGTATTTTAAAACATATTGTATTTGTTGTGTAGTTAAAGGGTTAGCTTGAGCTTCTGGGCCTCTCAGTTCAAGAAGGACAGGGAACTGCCTGAAAGAGTCCAGCACAGAGCCATGAAAATGATTAAGGGAGTGGAATGTCTTCCTTACGAGGAGAGGCTGAGGGAGCTGGGGCTCTTTGGCTTGGAGAAGGGGAGACTGAGAGGTGACCTCATTCATGGTTATAAATATGTAAAGGGTGAGTGCCAGGAGGATGGAGCCAGGCTCAGCTCGGTGATGCTCAATGACAGGACAAGGGGCAATGAGTGGAATGGAGGCATAGGCAGTTCCATGTAAACATGAGGGAATTTTTTCCCTGTGAGAGGGACAGAGCACTGGAACAGGCTGCCAAGGCGAGTTGTGGAGCCTCCCTCTTTGGAGATGTTCAAGACCTGCCTGGACATGCTCCCACGTGATCTGGTCTAGGATCTGCTCTGGCAGGGGGACTGGATGAGCTTTTGAGGTCCCTTCAAGCCCCCAACTTTCTGTGATTCTGTAAGCCTCAACTTCAAATCTGAAGTCTCCTCATCAGTGAAACAAAATGGCTGCTAAGCACTGCTTTTGGTCTGTGAGTTACCATGTCTGGTGCTTAACACTCAGCTAACAGCATTACCAAAATAACAAAGTAACAGTAAATTTAATCTGTCTAGGCTTTTGGAGACAAATGCCAGTATCAAAAGTCCAGGAAGAAGTGGTTTCATGATATTTTATGGTGTACAGCAGAGCTAGCTTTCCTCCAGCTCCCTTGTGTTACAATGTAGGTTACACTAGAGCAATTTACAATATAACCATGAAAAGGTTTGGGGCATGAAATAGTTGGAAAATATTACTGATGCCAATACTCATTACCACCACTAGGAAAGTGTTCCACTTACAAAATATTAAATTCTTTGACTTCGTTACGGAGATCTCAAGATCTCTACAATTTTAGCTTGCACAAAGAAATAAAGAAAAACATCTTGCCCTCAGTTTCAGCAAATTCCTATGCCACAGAGAACCTGCTAGCATTAAATATGTTATATATAAGTGTACACAAAATACAGGCATTAGTAGTAGTACTTCTTCAAAGTGCCTCCAGCCCCTTCACAGTTTTAACAAACTCATCACCCTGTACGCACAAGTATCAGCAAATATGCACCTACTTGGCAAAAACTGTAGGGTTCTCCCATACTTCTTTTACACTTGCAGGACACCACTTCAGGAGAAGCAGTTAAGCTATACTAAAGTGTCAGATTACAAATGTTATTCCTGTACTTCAGAGGACAGACACAGAAGTTGCATCATTTTCCTCCTCATGTTGCCTACATATCTAGAATCATTTAGGTTGAAAAAGACCTTTAAGTTCATTGAGTCTAACCATTCTCTAACTCTACCAAGGCTGGTGCTAAACCATGGCCCTCAGAACCACATCTCTGTGTCCAGGGATGGGGATTCAACCACCGCCCTGGGAAGCCTGTTCCAGTCTTTAAAAAACGGACTGTGCCAGTCTTTCAGTCAAGAAGTTTCTTCTCATATTCAACTTGAACCTCCCCTGGGGCAGCTTGAGGTCATTTCCTCTCCTCCTATCACTCGTCTGCAGGGAGAAAAGACCAACCCCTGCCTGGTTCCAACCTCCTGTCAGGGAGTTGTAGAAAGCAATAAGGTCTCCCCTCAGCCTCCTTTTCTCCAAACTAAAAATCCCCAGTTCCCTCGGGTGCTCCTCACCAGACCTGTTCTCCAGGTCCTTTATCAGCATTGTTGCCCTTCTCTGGACACACTCCTTAGTAGCTTTCTTGTAGTGAGGGTCCCCATACTGATCACAAGGCTCAAGGTGTAGCTCCACCACTGCTGAGTACAAGGGGACAATCCTTTCCCTAGTCCTGCTGGTCACAGTACTGCTGATACAGGCCAAGATGCTGTTGGCTTTCTCGGCTACCTGGCTCATCTTCAGCTGTTGTCAGTAATCATTATCAGGATTATCCAGAACACACATTTTTCCATTAACAACACACCACATTAAAGAACAGTGGTCATGAAAAACAGAGCCCAAGGAGAACTTGCCAGCTCATTCCATTATTTACACTCTAATGCCAAAATGTATTTGTCTCTGTGAAACCGGAAAAGTAAACTTATTTTCACTGTGCTTATTCACTTGAACGTTTCAGCCTGGAAGTCTGGTTCGCTCTTGGTTAACCCTGCACAAATAATTCCAGTGACATAAAAGGGCACAACAAGGTTCAGCATGTGTAGCATTATTTGCAGGCTCTTCTAATCACTCATTTAAAATGAGTCATCTTCATTATACCCAGAGAAATGCTATTGCTTAGCAGAGTTTTGAAAGTGCCTACAAGAATCTGGTTTTGCCGTTCAGGCTTAACGTGCATAGCTTGATCTTTGAACGCAGAGGGATGTTTATATAGCTGCCTGTATAATATACCGAGACAAGGTAAATCCCCACTTTTCTTTCTTGTCTTTCAGGTACTTTCAGTGGTTTCTTTGTGGTTGTCATTCTCTTTGAATTTTGCAATCCTAATTCTCAAAACCAGCTAGAGAGTAAACACAAGAGGCTTTGCAACACACACAACAAAGAGGCAGACGGACAATAACTGGTGAATAATGTGAGCTTCTGCACTTCTTCCTTTAAGCAAAAGAAACATAGAGTAAAAGCTTTTCTCAGAATAAGGGAAACGTTAAGGGAAAAAAACTCACCATGCAACATGAAATTATTTTAGCTGCTTAAGAAGAGGGATTCATTGTCTTTGATGTAGCCTGAAACCCCTTAGTCAGGATTTTCTGTGGGTTTTGCTCAGTATCTGTGGGAATCCTCTGACTATTTTCAGTCAGTGGCTGCTGGAACAGCATCTCAACAGCACCCATCTCTGCCTCTGTAGTCCATTCTGTGGACACTTGTCCAGTTTCTCCTGGGGCTCCCTGGAAATAAAAAGCCTACTGTCAAGTATATCTTGCACTTACTTTCTGTTTCTCTCTAGATGGCAGCATTTGCCTTAAGGACTTCCCTCTAGATGAACATTTCTCAATCAAGAGTAACAACAAGGGCTCAAAATACTCTGTGGGACAGGAAATTCTTTGTCATTTGTTTGGGGGGGGTTGATTTTCCTACTTTTCACTGTTTCTTTCGCTGGAGTTTTCTCTTTGTTTGGGGAATATATTTGTCACATAGATAACTCAAGTTGTTTTAGCACTAATAACTAAAAGCTAGGTGTTCCAGTGCAACTGCATGTATGAAATCAAAATACAGTGGGACTTCAGTTAACAGAACGACAAAACACACAGACACGTTGAAAACTTCACCCCTAAACACATCTGAGACAATTTTTAAAGCTAGAAACCATTTGGGCTACCTTTGTTTTCAGTTTGATTATTTGCTATCATTCGACATATTGAAAAATCTTGCTCTTGCACATTCCTGGTTTTCACAGGATCACAGAACGTCAGAGGTTGGAAGGGACCTCCAGAGGTCATCGAGTCCAACCCTCCTGCCAAAAGCAGTCCTCACAGGAATGCATCCAGGTAGGTTTTGAAAGCTTCCAGAGAAAAGAGTCCACAATTCCCCATAGCAGCCTGTTTCAAACAGACCCTAGGAGAAGCAGATTTATAAAAGACTTGTTTCTAAGGATGAAGACACCTTCACATTTTAAAAGCAAACTTGGAATAATACGGTATTTGCTAAAACCCTGGTTCCCCAACTCCATGCACTTAGTGACAGATCTCAGCATCTCCCTGATTTATAGGGACTAAACAGAGGTCTCTGACTGTAGGCAAGGAGACTCAATTAAGAAACAATCTACATTGTCAGGGGACAGCAGACACAGCACAACTAGCTGGTCAACGGAGGTGATTGCATGGTGCAGCCTCACCCATGAAGTTTTGGGCCCTACGACTTGAGGATGTGAAGGTCCTTGAATGCATTCAGAGGAGGATGACAAAGCTGGTGGAAAGGCTGGAAGGCCATAGGAGCAGCCAAGGACTTAGAGTTTGTCTACTAGAAGGCTGAGAGGTGATGCCATGGCTCCCTGTGGCTTTCTGAGAAGGAGATAGGGAGGTATTGATTTCTTTTGGCTGGGATTCAGTGACAGGATAGGTGGAAATGGATCAAATCTGCATCAGGAAAGGGTCAGGCTGGACATTAAGAAGAATTTCTTTACGAAGAAGTTGGTCAAACACTGTGGGTGGTCAATGTCCCAAGCCTGGCAGTATGAGGTAAGAGGTTAAGAGGTATTTGGATGGCCCTTAAGTTCTGCATGCCAGTCTCAGCTGGAACACATGTCTTAAAAGGCTACAATATAAGGGAAAATGTTGTCATTTCACTACTTGTTATTAAAAACTGAGAGAAGAAAGAATATGTTAAAACAAAAAAAGCCCTGAATATACAGTACAAATCAGCCAAGTATTAACTCATCTAACACAAGATGTTAAAGTAAAACCCATAAAAATTCAATGCTGAAGCAGTTTGATCCAGCCTCCCTATTTTATCTGCTTATCTCAGCCTCATCTGATGAATGCTTAGCCATTCAAGAATTTATTCTCCTCTCTCTGTCAGAGGAAACTTCTGTAATTATTTTTAAAAATAGCATTGTGGGGACTTGGTGGCCAAATTCCTATTGATCATGTGGAAAGATACATTCTTTTTCTAACTTCAAAGATCACAGTGCTATCCAAGGAACTAAAACTGGCAGCTCAGAATACCAAGGGAGAAATAGATAGGGGTAAGGACAGAAAGATTATATCTCAGAGCGAGGAAAAGAATCAAACATCTTCAAACTCTCCACTTAAATTACAGCAAAGGTACAAAGCTTCTGCAAGGTGCCAGATTTGTTGGAATAACTTTGAAGATAGTAAGAATTATTTGAATAAATGAGCTATAAATCTACTTGACAATACCATCTACAGAGTTACAAAAGCAGCAGTTCTTTCTGAAGTTGATAGGAACAGAGAGGTCAGGTTTAATTTAATAATCAAGCAATCTGTGGCCATTAAAACAAATGGCATACTCCAGATACATTTTCAAAGAGGACGGAAAAAGTCATCATATTGAAATCAGATGCCATGTGCATCACACATCATTTCTTCCTCTGCTCTACTCCTGCCCTCTCCTGTTTTTTTTTTCCAGCTTTAGAAAGCTGTTTCTGTTTCTTCTCGCCCAGTTCATATGATCCAGTTAAACCCAAGCTTTGGAGACACTTGCATGAAGCATCAGTGATTACTTGAGTTCTCAGCATATAAATCTAACTACAAACCTCACTATGTGGGACTCTCTTACAAGGTAACTTTTCCAATGTAACGTTTTTGCCTCAGCTGCCATCTGCCCTGGGATCTGCATTAACAGAATACTGTCAATTTTGAGCCCCACATAGTGTATTAATCAATTGTTTCCCCAGAACAATCTGATACAGCAACTAAAGGATTATACAGGGCCTTTTAGCTTTTCAGTAAAACAGCTTCAATGCAAGTTCAACTCTGAGGAGCTTTTAGCTTCTAAAATCAAGGCATCAAGTAGCTTCTGATAGACAAGACCTGCTAGAGAGGAAGCTCTCTCCTAAGCTTGCCACTTTGTCAACTTTCCCCAACCCTTCTCTGCTTCTCAGGACTTTTCCTAACACTTTTTACACCAAGTGACAGCTCAATTCCTAGCCCCTCTTCTCTCCACCTCACCTGACCTCTGCAGCACAAATGATCAGTTAGTTGCTGAATTAATCAGGACAGGTCATACAGGAAAATAAGTTAATAAGACTAAGCACTGTTTCACCCCATGCCTGCCTAGTTTTGCCTGTGTCATCACTACTTCTCACAGAGGGGAGATGGTGGAGTTGTGCCTCCGCCTTAGTTATGTTCTCCTGTTGCATTTCCTCTGTCCATAACTACACCAATGTCCCCACTGGCAGGTGCTTCAGTCTTTTCCTGGTAAACTCGGTCTGAGCTGGGAGTAATAGTAGATTCTCTCACATTCATTTCTTAAGCTTACACCACCAAAAGGGATGCCCAAAAACTGGAGAGGGAACTGAAGCTGCACAGATTCTGCCTGCTTCTGAGGGCCCAGCCAGCCATTTGGAGAATTGTGGCACGAGTACCTGCACCAGTCCCCATAAAACCTTTTGAAAAGAGTCCTCTCTTCAGATGATTAACTGCTGCAACCCTACCCTGCTATATTAGCAGGCAGGCAGAAAAGACCTTCAGCAGAAACTCTGATAAAGGCTTTACATGTTACTGAGGTTGTTTTACTGCACATGCTGTTTCGTAGAAGCATAGAATGGTGGGGGTTGGAAGTGACCTCTGGAGATCATCTACTACAACATGCCCTGCTAAAGCAGGTTCTCCTAGGGCAGGTTGCACAAGATCACATCCAGGTGGGTTTTGAAAGTCTCCAGAGGAGACTCCACCACCTCCGGGCAGCCTGGTCCAGTGCTCTGGCACCCTCACAGGAAAGAAGTTTCTCCTTAAGTTCAAGTGAAACCTCCAGTGGTCTAGTTTGTACCCACTGCCCCTTATTCTATCTCTGGGCACCACTGAAAGGAGCCTGTCCCCATTGTCATGATCTCCACCCTTTAGGTATTAATATGCACATTGAAGATCCCCTTTCAGTCTGCTCTTCTCCAGGCTAAACAACGCCAGGTCTCTCAGCCTGTTTGTGTGCTGATACCTTGCTTGCCTGCTAAGGAGGACATTGTAACATGGCATTTTGAACAGCTAATGCCTATTAAACTGAATTTAAAGAACCCCACAAACCCAAAACAAAGAGGATGTTTTCCATGGCTTCATGATTTTGCTTGCTAGTCCTCCCAAGAGCTCTAATTACTAACATTTATTGCAACTCTGAGCAAAATTTAATTATATAAATCTACAGTTACTTGTTCAACACTCATAATTTACAGACACACACAAAAAGGAATCTTTGTATGGTTCAGTGGGCCAAGGCCAACTGTATGAGATTCAACAAGGCCGAGTGCCAGGTCCTGCACTTGAGTTACAACAACTCCATGAATACTCCATGCTCAGGGCAGAGTGGCTGGAAAGCTGCCCAGCAAAGAAAGACCTCAGGGCTACTAGTTGACAGCTGGCTGAAGAAGAGCCAGTGGTGTGCCCAGATGGCCAAGAAGGCCAGCAGCATCCTGGTGTGGATCAACAATAGTGTGACCAACAGGACCAGGGCAGTGGTTGTCCCCCTCTACTCAGGACTGGTGAGGCCACATCTAGAGTCCTGTGTTCAGTTTTGGGGCCCTCACCACAAGAAGAACATTGAGGTGCTGGAGTGGGTCCAGAGAAGGGCAATAAATTTGGTGAAGGGTCTGGAGAGCAAGTCTTGTGAGAAGTGTCTAAGAGAACTGAGGGTGTTTAGCCTGGAGAAAAGGAGACTCTCTACAACTGGAGCAAGGTGGGTGTTGATCTCTTCTCCCTGATAACAAGTGATAGGAGGAGAGGAAACAGACTCACCCCAGGGGGAGATTTAGATTAGACATTAGAAGAAAATTCTTGACTGCAAGGGTTCTCAAAACCTGGAACAGGCTGCCCTGGTGGGTGGCAGAAACCCCATTCCTGGAGGTGTTTCAAAGATGCAGAGATGTGGTGCTGAGGAACAAGGCTTAGCATCAGATTTGGTAGAACTAGATGATGGTTGGGCTTGATGATCTTAAAAACCTTTTCCAACTGAACAGATCCTATGGCTCTGTGATTCTGCATGATAAGTAACACATACATATATACTTAGAGAAAACATGAAAGAGAAAGCCCAAGTAGTATTTTTGCTTTTACACAATCCAAATAGAAGTGCTTCAGAATAACCATCTATTCCCTGGAGTGTTTGATACTGCACTAAAGCTGAAGATATAAAATGGAGTTTGCAAAGTAGCCACCTAATGAGTGCTCTCAAAATCCCCATTTGTTTGTGCAGCCTGCTCCAGAGGACTGCAGTTAGCAGACAAGGCTCTGCAGCACAGGCAGATGCGAGTTTAACACTCTGTGATCTTTACCAGATGCTCTGAGCTGACTCTGGTCTTGGCCCTACAACAGTTTTGCCTATCCACTTTCAGATGTCACCAGCCTCCACTAGCAATTAAGAGATTGTCTTTCTCTGCAAATGTATGCTTTTTATATACTGTTTAGATGACTGACCTTGACAGATCAAGAAGAGATGCCACACCATTGTATTCCCACTGGCTGCAATGGAACCGGTGTGAATAGCTCTATGTGAGATGGTTACTTGGCTTTCAGAAATATATTCAAGTGCATATAGTTTTTTGTTTTGTCTCATTTTTCTAGTTCAAGTATTTTAAAAGAATTACACTGTGAAATGAAAGTTATATCAAGTGTTTGTGTGCTTGTTTCTCTCTCCTCTTTTTTTTTTTTTTAAATAAATAAAATATTATTATGAAAAAAAAAAAACCAAAAAACCTTGTCCTTAAAAGAGTCCAGAAACCAAGTTGGGATGTTTTTTGTTTGATTTTTTTCTTCTTTTTTCAGTAACAAATACTTCTGACTTCTGCTGTACGTATCTATTATAGCACTTAGAGCACCACATTTTTATATGCTACTTAAGAGGTTTTCTTCTTCCTACTTTTCGCTTGGTGAAATAGAAAAAAATAAAAATAATACAGCAGGTGCTTCTTGATTGTTGTACAAAAGGTTATTGTTTTTCAGAAGCCCTCTTTCTTCTCCTCAAAAAATAATAAAACATAATGCTTTCAGTATAGGGAATTTAGTATGGCAAAAATTGGAATGTATGATTACATCAAAACGTGAACTTATTAATAGCTAGCAATCAAGAAATATTGAGATCACAGAAACAGAATAAGAGCTTAGACAGATAAACAGCAATGTCCTGTATGTTTCACAGTGACTTAATCATAGAGTACAAATAACAAGAAGGCAGAAGAAGTTGTTTGTAAGATCTTGAAGTTTTTTAAAAAAATATTTGGATTGTCTAGT
This sequence comes from Ramphastos sulfuratus, assembly GCA_013399055.1. Classification (NCBI taxonomy): domain Eukaryota; kingdom Metazoa; phylum Chordata; class Aves; order Piciformes; family Ramphastidae; genus Ramphastos; species Ramphastos sulfuratus. The sequence goes on along the minus strand of WBNM01046260.1, from coordinate 56,480 downwards.
GCCATAAGAATTTCCATATTCTGAATCTCTTTGAGTTTTTTAAAACTACATTTTGATCTCTTGATCCAAGAATTATTCACAGTAAAATGAGAACTCTGAAGCTTTTCAGAAGACCATAGCAGCATTTTTGCCAGTAGAAATATAAGAACAAAATACAGACCCCACTTGGCTCCATTTGTCTTTTTCTCCCCCACTTTTCTTTTCTGAAGTGCTCCTTGCTCATCTTTGCCCCAGGACATTACGCAGCAGACTGATGGCTGAAGTTCACATGCTTTTTATCCATTAATAGCCCAGGCCAGAAATACTTCAGCTCTTCCTGAAGCTAAGGCACAAACGTTGCCAAGAAAACAGCCTGGCTGCCTGGGTGCTCCCAATCCACCAGCAGGCTTACTAGCTTGCCTGACTCAGAGTGATGCTCCCCTTGCAAAGTGGCTTCTCATCTCTGGCAACAGAGGTTCTTATCACTGTTGCACAGAGTTTCATATCATCCTACTTCTGAAAGAGTTCCTGTGTGTGCTGTAGTGGGGTTTGGCACAGCAGTCAGAACCAACAAGAAAATTGTAAAGAACACATCACCCTCCCTTAAGTTGTTATATCAAGATTGTTGTTTACTGATGATGTCAAAGGAGAGGCCTGATACTCCATAAGGGAAGACAACTCCAATTCTTTTACTCATAAATATTAAGACAAACAGTCCTGCATTGTCCATATCACAGCAGTCCTTTGAGCTTTGTGGGCAACAAGAGGACTGATGTACTCCTTGTTACTTAACATGAGAAGCAAGCCATTCAGAAGGTCACTTTGGCAACTCCAGCTTTCTGCCCTGGTGTGGTTCTAGAGGTCTCCCTGGCAAATGGTCACTGCCCATTCAATTGTGAAGAATGAGTTATTCTACCAGTGCAAATATACAGAACTTAACAGTAAACTGAGACCTCCTTCTATGGTCCATTCAGCTGTGTTCCTACTTGAAGTTTCAGTGTTTTCATTAAAATACAAATAAAGGCCACTTTTTTTCTTTAGGCTATACCAATTTGGAGATCACATACCGAGCTACCCAAGTAAGAAATCCCTTTGGAAGGGCTCTGAATGAGCAAGAAGTACAGAGGAACACCTGAAGAATTTGACTTGCTGGAGAAGGTTGGGGAAACTTGTGCTGACATGAAACCTCCAATTTAGTGGTCTCTGAAATCCAACAGTGTGGAAAAATTGAGCTTTAAAAAGATGAATTGGTGATCTTTTCTCATAAGGAGCTAGTGACAGTTGGCTATTTTCCAGCACAGTTGTCCAGAAGATGAGAAGATCTCTAATTACAAGGCATCAAATAGTTCTGCAGAGAAGCTCTCTGAGATCTCTCTGCTCCCTTTGCCCTTTTCTGGTCTCCACTCTTTTTTTTTTTTTTTTTTTTAAATCCATTTTCTTGCATCCAAATTTCTCTGCTACATGTTCCAGCAGAGGAGTGCAGACTTTTTAGGTGCATTGAGACACTCTACAGCAAATACTTGTTCACAAGGGGAAAATTCACCCTTGCCCTTTACTCAAATTGATAGGAAATTGTTTTCATGATATATATTCTAATCCAGGCCTCTGCAGGCATGGAAATTATTAAAACCCACTTTACCAAGAGCATTATTCCAGAACATAAAAGCAATTGCTGCATCTTTTGACCATTTTTTCTAGGCAAAAATGGGAAAATATAATGCCAATGTCTTGACAATTTCTGGATAGTTTCGAAATGCAAAGTGGGGAACATGAGAAAATACTGTGCCACATCATAAAAACATGACGGAGGATGGAAACCTGGGTTCTTATTCTCCCATCCCTGTCAAGCAGAAATGATTTTCTACCTTTTCAGTCTTACTATATCTTCAGCATGTAGCTGTGAAGTTTGTAAGAAGCCTGTGAGGCATAAGCTATACAAAATTTGGAGTATGAATTGAATTTTTATGCCAAAGATAAGACAGTTCTTGAGCAAGAAAATTGAATTTATACTAGGAGCGGGGTGAAATTAAGGTGAGAAAGGACTGATGAAGCACAACTGCTCAGGGAGTAACCAGAAAAAAAAGGTTATTTTTCCCATTATATTTACAGAAGTCAAAACACTTTGCTGCAAATGACGATGCTTTGAGGCAGATAGTTTTCTTGTTCTGGGTCACACGACTTTTTAAAAGTCTTTTAACTCCTATTGCTTTATAATACTTCTATTTGAACCCTGCTTTAAGAGAAAAGGGGCTTTGCTGTGCTGGATGCTACACAGAGAGCACACACAAACCTTTACACAGATAGTTTTAAAAAAAGTCAAAAACCTTTCTTGATTTAGGGCCAAATTCTGCACCCACTTTCATTCACACAAGTCCATCATTTTGCAGGTGGAGGATATAGCAGAACTAGTTACCTTGTCTTTACAGTTCGAGATAACACACACACAGATGTGGTGCTAAGGGACATGACTTACACAGTAGCAGCAAGGTTGGAAGAGACCTCAAAGATCATCAAGTCCAACCCATTACCACAGACCTCAAGACTAGACCATGGCACCAAGTGCCACGTCCAAACGTGCCTTGAACACCTCCAGGGACGGTGACTCCACCACCTCCCTGGGCAGCCCATTCCAGTGGGGAATGACTCTCTCAGTGAAGAACTTTCTCCTCACCTCGAGCCTAAACTTCCCCTGGCACAGCTTGAGACTGTGTCCTCTTGTTCTGGTGCTGGTTGCCTGAGAGAAGCAAGCAACCTCCTGCTGGCCACAACCTCCCTTCAGGTAGCTGTAGACAGCAAGAAGGTCTCCCCTGAGCCTCCTCTTCACCAGGCTAAACAATCCCAGCTCCCTCAGCCTCTCCTGATAGGGCTTGTGCTCGAGGCCTCTCACCAGCCTCGTTGCCCTTCTCTGGACAGGCTCAAGCACCTCAATGTCCTTCTTAAATTGAGGGGCCCAGAACTGGACACAGTACTCAAGGTGTGGCCTAACCAGTGCAGAGTACAGGGGGAAAATGACCTCCCTGCTCCTGCTAGCCACACTATTCCTGATGCACCAGTCTTAGCAGAGCACACTATTCCTGATGCAAGCAGACTTAGCACCAGACTTGGCAGAGTTAAAGAATGGTTGGACTTGATGATCTTAAAGGTCTTTTCCAACCAAACCAATTTTGTGATTCTGTAATAGCTAACAAATACATTAAGCAGCATTGAATATCATTAAAACTACCCATAGGAGCATGGCAGCCAAAGGGTGTGCCCACTGAGTAGCAATCACTTTTGTGACTCCCACACCATGTCCTCGTAATGGAAAAGGCCAAATTAAAGGAAGGGAATCAGCGGAGGAGTTAACTCAGACTAATTATTGGGAAGCAAAGCTGTAAAAGGCAGGTGTTCTGGCTCATGACTGCCCATGCTGGGAACTGCCCACAGAAAGCTGGAGCTCTTGTCTAGGCAAAGTGCCACATCTCATCTCCATCTGGAGTGAGCCTGGTTCACTAATGTAGAAGTGACCTCTGAAGTACATTTGGGTGTTTTAGGCCTCTTTCAGTAAATCTCAGGAAAACAACTCAGGAGATCATTTTGAACATGCTGGACTTCTGACAAATGGATCTGACCCAAACCTAAATTGCTTAAATCAGTGTCTTTAAATGACCCCATCACAGTTTTGCAGCAGCAGGTAAGAATGGAGATTTGTATTTCTCGTAATATCAACTACACCATAGAGCAAAACTGTAAGCTACAGCTAGTCTGTGGCAGCTGGTTACTGGAAGAACCTGACTATACACTGTGATTTGCCATTGGAATGGGCTGCCTAGGGAGGGGGTGGAGTTGCTGTCCCTGGAGGTGTTCAAGAAAAGACTGGATGAGGCACTTAGTGCCATGGTCTAGTTGATTGGATAGGGCTGGGTGATAGGTTGGACTGGCTGAGCTTGGAGGTCTCTTCTAACCTGCTTGATTCTATGATTCTGTGTGTGGACTGACCTTACCCCTCATCAAAGTTAATATAACTCAGGGAGGCTGAACAAGCCTGGAAATCAGATTCAACTACTTTGGAGGTAGTTTGTGCTGCTTTGATTCTCCATTGTGGACAAGAATAACTCTGTAATCTTGCCTCTTTCCAATATCTGCCTGTTTCCACAGGAAGGAGGCGAGCTGGAGTACTGCGAGCCCCATTTGAGCAGGAAGATACTCCAAGTAAAGCATTTCTGAGGTGGTTTTAGATGCCTTGCCTATATCTCTGCCCATGAAGTGTGATAATCCCTGAGAAATGTTCTGAAGTCACTTGCTGCTGTTCTGAAATGGGATATGGCACATACAGTAGGAAAGTATGGAAAACAGAAAGGGAGAGTAAGAAAATGAGGGATTTTGCCACATTCTGCCAAGTTTCCATGAAAAACACAGTGATCACATGCTAAATCTTGCAATGCCTGTCTGCTGTAAAGCTCTTGAGTAGTCCTCCCCTGCTTGTGGAGCCAGAGATAAGACTGGTTCAGAACATTTTGGTACTTCCACTATAGCCTAATAACTGAGAATATTTCCTCATTTTCTCATTATTACTGTAAGCTGCTGGGAAGGGAAGCTCTGTGATGTATAACAATTAAGTAAATGCTTGACAGTCTGGAAAAACACTCCTGGGAAATACTCATTGTGGGAGTGGCTGGTGGGTGAAGTGGCTGGAAAATACAGAAGTGACTAGCATTGAACATTTGCTGTCATCTCTAGATACTGTTCTGATAATAAAGGATCTTCAGTCAGATAAATTTCATGCTCCTCACAAGATCTGCTGCCTGATTTGCAATTTACGCATGTACAAGACCAGACATTTAATTTCAGATCAATGCTGATTATTTAATGTAATACGACATATAGATTTCATATTCTACACTTCCAGTTTTGTGCTGTGAAGTACCTGTGGGCACAATGCTTGGCAATTTGGCCTCATCTTGGTTATTAGAGAGCTTTTAAAGTGAGGCAGACATCTTTGGCTACCCAATTACACTGTCATGATTTTAATAGTACAGCTTCACAGAGACACTTATAGACAGGCAGTGAAATAGAGAAGAATAATAAACCCATTCTTGTTACTATCTTTTAATCTGAGAGTAGGCATGCCAAAATCATAAAATATTTCCACCAGATTAGTAATGAAAATATTTCACATTCAATTCCCTAGATAGATGTGGCTATAGTTAGCTTTACAGACATCTAAATCAAATCAAGTGCAGTTCCTTTTTGCTTCAAAAATTTAGCCTCTGAATTTGGGTTTTACATTCTTGAGTAACTCTAAGATCCAATGGAGTAAAACTATTTCACCCTTGAACTGTCAAAAATGTTGTAAATGCTGACTAAATAAGGTTATGTCTGCTTCAGTCGACTTGCTAGAGGGCAGGGATGCCATCCAAAGGGACCTGGACAGGCTGGAGAAGTGGGCCCAAAGCAACCTCATGAAATTCAACATATGTAAGGTCCTGCACCTGGGTAGGCACAATCCCAAACACAAATACAGGCTGGGTGGTGAATGGCTCAGAGCAGCCCTGAGGAAAAGGACTTGGGGGGTCTGGGTTGATGAAAAGCTCAACATGAGCCTGCAGTGTGTGCATGCAGCCCAGACAGCAACCAAGTCCTGGGCTGCATCAAGAACNGGTGTCCCTGCCCATGGCAGGGGCTTGGAACTAGATGATCCTTGAGGTCCCTTCCAACCTTACCATTCTATGATTTTCCTCTATGCAAGTAGCATTCATCAATGTAAATAAAACTAGATACAGCAGCAATAGTTTGTGAATGCCTTCCAAACTCCAGAGTCAAGCTAATTAACTTCTATACTTTCAGCACACATCTTCCAAGGATGAGCTGTAATGGCTAATGCATTTATGAGTGGATGGGTTATTTTTGGTTGGTTGGGTGTTTTTTGT